>BDSI01000010.1:745374-942874 GCA_003117195.1 Eudorina sp. 2006-703-Eu-15
CCTCCGCCTCCCTCTCCTGGCCTCCCCGACCCTCCGCTCCCTCCCTGGCCCTCCCCACCCCGCCCTCCGCTCCCTCCCTGGCCCTCCCCGACCCTCCGCTCCCTCCCCGCCCTCCCCCTCGCTCCCTCCCTGGCCCTCCCCGACCCTCCGCTCCCTCCCTGGCCCTCCCCGACCCTCCGCTCCCTCCCCGCCCCTCCCCGACCCTCCGCTCCCTCCCTGGCCCTCCCCGACCCTCCGCTCCCTCCCTGGCCCTCCCCGACCTCCGCTCCCTCCCTGGCCCTCCCCGACCCTCCGCTCCCTCCCTGGCCCTCCCCGACCCTGCGCTCCCTCCCCGCCCCTCTCCGCTCCCTCCCCGCCCCTCCCCGACCCTCCGCTCCCTCCCCGCCCCTCCCCCGACCCTCCGCTCCCTCCCTGGCCCTCCCCGCCCCTCTCCTCTCCCTCCCCGACCCTCCCCGACCCTGCGCTCCCTCCCCGCCCCTCTCCGCTCCCTCCCTGGCCCTCCCCGACCCTCCGCTCCCTCCCCGCCCCTCCCCGACCCTCCGCTCCCTCCCTGGCCCTCCCCGACCCTCCGCTCCCTCCCTGGCCCTCCCCGACCCTCCGCTCCCTCCCCGACCCTCCGCTCCCACATCCGCCCCTCCCTGGTGCAGCGCCTCTTCACCTACCCCAACGCCCTGACGGTGTTGTTCTCCCCCGGGGCGGGCAGTGTCTCCTCGGGCGGCAACAACAACAACGCGGCGGAGGCCGCCACCGCCGCCGCCAGCTCGTCCATAATGAGGATCCTGATGAGGCTGCTGGAGGTGCGTGTGTGTGTGTGCGTGTGTGTGGTTGCCGCTTGGTACGGCAGGCGGGGTGCGTGCGTGTGTGTTGGTGTGTGCGGCAGGCGCGGGTGCGTGTGCGGGTAAGTGCTTGGAGCGGCAGGCGTTGGTGCGTGCGTGTTTTGGTCAAACGGCAGGCACGGGTGCGGGTGCGGGTAAGTGCTTGGAGCGGCAGGCGGAAGGGGCCTTGGGGGATGTGGTGAAGGAGGAATGTGTGTGTATGTTTGTCGACGTTGTGTGGCTTACATGCCTGACCGGACCTGACGCTGGCCAAGGGCTGCCAACCCAGCCCTAACGGGCAGACCTTCGAAGCACTCTCTCCCGGATACGGATACGGGTGTGAGGTGTGTAAGGGGCCTCTGTCCCCTCGCGCTTAACCGAAGGGCGCGCGCCCGATCCCCCTTCTGAGCCAACGAGGGACCCACCTGCGACAGCTGTGCCCCAACGAAGGATTGGGCAGAAGCCCATCCTAAAGCCCATCCTGAATGTGTTTCTCTAACATCCTATCGGGTGCGTCTTGGGTCAAGCCGCATCACCCTCCCCCCATCCCTCTCTCCCCTCGCGCTGCCCCCTTCCTTCTCCCTTCCTACACCCTAAAAACCCTCCCCGACCACACAGGCGCTGGAGGCCAAGGCGCGGTCCTACAAGGTCCCCGCCCTGGGCGACCTCTTCCTCATGAACAACGTCCACTACATGGTGTGGGCGGTGGAGCAGGCGGCGGCGGGTGGGTAGCTTTTGGGGGGGGAGGGAGGGAGGGCGGGTGTATGAAGGTGGCGCAACTGGCCAGTGGCACTCACCCTCGCCCGGATCCCACCCTCACACCGACCCTGACCCCGACCCTCGCCTTTCCGGCGTACTGGCCCGTCGGGTTCGGTCCGGCTTTCTCTTTCCTGTGCCTCCCGTCTCCCCCCCACCCACCCAACAGCTGCTGAGCCTGTCTCCCTGGCGCCGCACCTGGCTGACACCCTCCTCTCCCCTGAAGCCCCTCCCTTTACTCCTCTCCCCTGAATCCCCTCCCCTTACTCCTCTCCCCTGAATCCCCTCCCCTTACTCCTCTCCCCTGAATCCCCTCCCCTTACTCCTCTCCCCTTACTCCCCTCCCCTTACTCCCCTCCCCTGAATCCTCTCCCCTTACTCCTATCCCCTTCCTTTTTATCGCCCCTACTAAGCTACCACGATCCTCCTCCTGTGCTGAAACCCTTCATCCATCCACCCTCCGGGTTTGTTGCTGGGTTGCGTGTTTGCTTCTTATCCACCCCACTCCACCCCACCCCCCGGAAAATGTCTACCCAATTTCCTATACCCCCCGGCCCCTCGCGCCCCGCGCCCTGATCCTCCACTCGACCCATTGAACCCACCGCCGCAGCTGACAGACAGCAACAACAGCAGCTACAGCTACAACGCGCCAGGTCCGAGGGCGACGCCGCCGCGGAGGCGGCGGCGGCGGCGGAGATGGACGTCCCCGCCTCCGGCGCGAAGCGCCGCAGCAAGGCCGCCAGCGGGCCCCGCACCTCGGACGGCGGCGACGGGGCCGCCGCCGCGGCTCCGCCGCCGCCGCCGCCGCCGCCTGCGGGCCTGGGTGTGCTGGGCGGCGCCTGGGTTGAGCGGCACAAGGACATTGTGGAGCACTACGGGGCGGCCTATCACGAGAAGACGTGGAGGCCCATCATTGGCGCGCTGGAGGCGGTGGTGGTGACCGAGGTGCGGGATGTGTGTGTGTGGGGGGGGGGGGTTGTGTGGGTGTGGGTGTGTTTTTAAAGAAGAGACTCGCCCGTGTGTGTGTGTGTGTGTGTAAAAGATCACTGAGCCGGTGGGGGGGGCCGCGGAAGAGTAGGAGAGGGGTTTAGGGTCTAGGGACTTTCGCTGTCTGACATGAGGGAAAGAGCAGGAGGGGAGGGGAGGGTCGGCCGAAGGGGGTTGCGAGGGAGCCTACAGGGGGGGGGAGACAGGCGTGTGTGTGAGGGAGCGGGGAAGGTAAAGGGGGTAAATGTAAAAATACTCTGGACCGGCCCCTCAGCCCCTGGACCAGCCCCTCAGCCCCTCACCCTCACCGCCTCCTTCGCCCTCCCCCCCTGGGTCCGTTGCCCTCTGTCCCCCCTTCCCCCCTTCAGTCGGATGTGGAGCCCTCCGAACCGGGTCGCTTCAAGGCCTGGCTCAAGTCCAAGTTCACCAAGGTCAACGGACAGCTGGACACCATCATGAAGCAGCAGGTGGCAGGGGGGGCTGGCGGGTCGGGTCGGGTGTGCGTTCGCAGGCAGGCGGAGCGGGGGTGCGGGACAGCCAAGGGGCACAGCTAAGCCCAGCCCGGAAATGCCCGTATGCATGCCGCACAACTGCCCCGGGCCCAGCCCATGAAGTAAAGCGAGGTACGAAATGAGGCGGAGGGTGAGTGACGAGCCGCGGAGGTCGGGGCCGTGTGGCTGGGGGCCACGTGTATTTAGAACAGAAACCCGCCCGCCCTAACCCAGGCGAAGATGTACAGGAGGCACGTGTGTGTGTTTTATGACAAACCCTTGCGCCCCGAAACCCGTTTGTCTTGCGGCGGGTGAGGTGTGGGCGTGGGGTGGAGGGGGCCACCTGTCTCGGGTCGGAGGAATCGCGGGTTGACGAGGGGAGGGCCGGGACATCAGCCTCCCCCCGCCTCTCCTCCCGATACCTGGCTTCCCTAGGGCGACTAGGGGCTGGCTGGACCCCCCCTCCCACCCTTTCGGCCGGGCCTTGAGGATACCGTATGTGTACGCGTGTTAGGGGGAGGCCATGTGGAGGTCCGCGGTCCGTCATCCATTTCGCTGCCTCCCCCCCTTCGCCCAAGTGCTGCACGCTGACCGGCCTCCTCTGGCCCCCCTTCTCGGCCCTCCCCCTTCTCGGCCCTCCCCCTTCTCGGCCCTCCCCCGGCCCGCAGTCCACATGGACCATCCCGGACGCCAAGCTGAAGGCCGCAGTGCGCAATGTCATCAAACAGGTGTGGGCGGGGTGGCGAAGGGCGGGGGGAGGGCGTTGGGTGGAAGGTCTACTCTTGTCATCCTGACCCAAGGCCCGACTGCCGACTGGCTGGCTGGCTGGCTGGCTGGCTGGCTGGGTGGCTGGGTGGCTGGTTACTCGGCTAAAGGATTTGGCTGAGGGACGTTGGGGGGGAAGGGAGGGAGTCCCCGTCGAAGGCACAAAGGGGATAGAGGCACCCATTTCTTTCCGTCACCTCGCCCGGCCTCGCCCCGCGGCTGCTGCTGCGGCGAAGGCGAAGGCGAAGGCTGCCCTCGCCTCCAGCCGATCTCCCCCTTGCGCTGCCGCTGCCGCTCCTGCTCCCCCGGTTCCTCCCACAGGACCTGCTGCCCCTGTACGGCGAGTTCTGGGACCGTTACACCGCAGTTGACTTCACCACCCACCCGGACAAGTACCTGAGGTGCGGATGAGGAAGAACAGGACGAGGGGGGCCGTTCGGGGAGTGGGGAGTGGGGAGTGGGGAGTGGGGCCAAGGTGTGAGGGTGTCGCGGCCAACCCGCCGGGGCTAGGACCTGGCTGCGCCTGAAGCACCCAGATGCATGTGTCGGGTGCTGCTGACACTGCTGCCCCTGCCGGGTGCTGCTGCCGCAGGTACCCGCCCGACCAGTTGGAGTTCCTCATCGACCACACGCTGTTCGAGGGCCGCGCCGCGGCGCCGCGGGGAGGCGCAGCGGCCGGCGGAGCAGGCGCCTTCCCGCCGCCGCCGCTCAGCAGCGTGTCATCGTACAAGTCGCTACCAGGCGGCGGGGCGGGGGCGGGCATGAAGGCGGCGGCGGCGGCACCGCCGCCGGCTTCGGTGCGCAGCGGCAGCCAGCCGGCGGCGTCGTCGGCCGGCGGCGGCGGATCAAAGGGCGGCGGCGTGACGGGAAGACGCTGAACAACGGGCCCCGGAGTGGGCTCCCGACTGATGACATGAGCGGTTTGGGAGTCCGTACATATGTCCGTACAAATGTCCGTACCCGTACCCGCACACGACATGTGTGTAGGTACCCACGAGAACGAAATGGGTGGTGGCCAAATGCCGGCGAAGAGGGCTTACGACTTTAGGAGAGCGCCAATACTGGTTTACCTGAATCAGATTAGCGTGTTATCGGTTCGGCGGGGGCGGCACGAAACACGTTACCCCGGGGGTGTGGGTGTGACGCAAGGGGACCCCTCAAAGAGGGCGGACCAAGTCGCAGCCTGGGGCCGCGGCCCCGGCCCCGGCTTGGGGCCGCGTCATCAGTGCGCGTCGCCACCGCGCTGTAACACCACCTCCGTTCGTTAAAGGTATTCAGATGTTTTATCTATCTGTTCTTCAACCATTCAACCATCATTAGTCATACCGGCAAATCCTTGTGCGGGCATCCATCATGCACCCACTCGATACGGTACGGACGGAATCCGGCGGCGGTCACGACATGACACGTGACGACACACGTCACGAGCGCACGACGAACAATGGGTCTATCATACTGCACCAAAACACGTGACGCGAGACCCGACCGTCAAGTACGACACGAGGTACGACACGTCAACGCAGCGTTCACGGGGGCGAAGCACCTGTCTCCCTTGCATTCGGCGGGAGGGTTTCGGTCCTTCGGACCCTCTGTCTGTCCAGCAGCTGCGTTCGGCACCGGAGGGGTGTGTGGAGGGCCGCGCTGCCCCCAAGAGCCGCTTTGGGGCGGTGCGGGGAATGAAACCGAAGGGCGGAGGGGCAGGATGCGCTGGGCGCAGTCCGAGCAGGACGATGAGGCGGCAGGTCCTCCCAGTCGGGACTCGGATCCACCTTGTAACGGGTTGCTACTTAAATCCTCCCAGGTGCAGGAGAGGGGTGGGGGGGCGTCCCGCTGTGCCTGTTGCGCCCGAAAACTGCGCCCGCCTTGTGTCGTCCGGGCCGGACTCGATGGGAAACGGCGGGATTCGCTCGTTTACTGGTGCGCCGGGGTGAGGAATCAACTCGGAAGAGCAGTCCAGCCAAATTTAAAGTTATTGCCACTCATTCTGCTACGGCAACGCCAACGTCACGGACTGCAGGGACAGACGGGGACAGCCGCTTGAACTGGGGGCACACGAAACAGGAGAAAGCATCGCCCATCGACATGCCATCTACATCTTTTTGCTTTGTCGCAAAAACAGAACGTGGCTGACACTCAGGTACTTTGCCAGCGTGGTGGGTTCGCGTGTACATGGAAGCATAAAGGCCTATTGACCTTCACAGCGCAGGCATGATAACTGCCTCGCTTAGGTGAATATGGTTTAGGTATAAAAACTGTGATGGGCGAAAAGCATTAAATTGCTCTTCTTGAATTGTCGATCGGCTATCGTTACGGGTACTCGTAAGGGACGGTTTCCGAAAGTAAAGGCGGATTGAAGGCGGCACCAAATAACGTCGGTTTTAGGCAATTTCGAATGATCTCTTAATAATTATGTTTAGGCAGCTTCAAGGGATCACTAAGGATGGGCCCTATCCGCTACTGGGTCCGCCCGCCCCGCGCGACCTGTTTTGTGTTTTGGCGAGCATGCACCTAAACATTAGGATGTGCAAATAGGCATAGGTTACGCAGGCCTATTCGGTGGTGAATTATCATCACAATTAACTGGGTGCCTGCTCGGCTTTCAACCATCGGCCAGCAGATTCTCCCAGCTTAGGGCGATAGGCAGGACTTTGAACCAGGACACACCACATGACCTGAGTTGCTTTGTCCTTTCGACTCGCTATTGTAGTTGCCTGCAAGTGTCAGTCCTCTCTCGCGAAACGCGAGTAACGTTCCTGCCCATTGGAACGCCCAGAGGAGCTGCCGTCCATCGTCTTCCAAAACGTACATCTGCTTATCATTGTCTTTGTAAATCCTACCGGCCTTGCACTATCTTTGCCTCAAAAGGGCTCGTCATGCTCAGCGCTCTACCGGTCAACTAGTTTCCGCGGCTCCCTAGTCACCCGGACCTAGACGACCTCAGCAGCTGTACGTGACAAAATCTGATAACTCTTTACAATATGAAAATGGACCTGTTGGTGGAGCCCCGAAGGCGACTGTGTCGGAGCGCCGCCTTGATCGTGCTGGCCTGCTGCTTTGCCTCCGCACATCTCGCATCGGCAAAACTGTACTCGCTTGAAGGTAAGGCAGCCAATACACAGCTCGCTGCCACGGGATGGAACTGCCGGTGTTTGTGCCAAACGGCCTTCGACGTTTGGAACCCGAAAACTTCAACCATCATACGGACGGCACCCTCAGCCCCACTTTTGCGAATAATGCCACTTGGCACGACTTTTTTCACAATATTTTTTGTCTTTTTTTTACGGTAACAATGTGGCCATGTCGTGCTATCGCAGGGCGTCTAACTGTGGTGGACACAACTTTTGCAAACGGCAAACATCGATCCGACTACATGCTTATGGCCGACGCGGGCGGCCTGTACTCGCTCACCTGCACAACCAAAACCAATATTTTCGGGTCGCTGATTTCGGGTGGCACCGTGCGCGTGACCTCGAATCAGGTAAGAGAGGGGGAAGGATTACAGCACAGCAGGGCGGGGTTGCTCCAAGTTGCTCCACACAGCTCTTGCACACAGTCCCTAGCTCCGATCACGGGGCGCAGCGGCGGCAATGTGCACGTCACGGCGCTGCGAGCCGCACGAATGCCCCCGCATTCACACTGTGCGGGTTCAGGGGATCTGAGGGGGTTTGTGGTTTCTTCCTAGGCATCTGCCTGGTTGGATTGTTTCTTGCAACCTATCGCCTGTAAAGGCAGGAAACATCGTGGGGTTCGGGCGGGGCGGGACGGGAGACGGGGCAGGGCGGGGCGGGGCGGGTTGTGTCGCCGTCTAGATCAGCCGGACGCGTCAAGAGAAGAAGGAAGAGATCGGGTGGGTGCGGCAACGTCCGCAACTGGGTACATCATCCGCGAGCGGAAAAGGGGGAAAGGGGCACACAGAGGCGACTGAGCGCGCTGGTGAGAGATGGGTTCTGCGTTTTGTGGTCCAATACTGAATGAATGAACGTTACAGCGGACCCCAATACTGTGGTCAAGCGCCGGAAGATCACCAGCAAAATCGTATAAAGTTTTAAGGTGAGGCACTGGAGGTGCCGCAGTGGGCGAGTCTGCGTTTAGCTGCCCTCCCCCCCCTCGGGTTTGCGGGTTGGCTGGCTGTCTGGCTGGCTGACTGGCTGGCTGCCCGTTGCTGGACGGGCAGCTAGGTATCCCAGGGGTCGGGGTTACGGCCAGAATCCCTAAATCAAACGGCATCACACCATCACCACCACCACCACCATCACCACAGCAGCAGCAGCAGCAGCAGCAGCAGCACAAATCAGGCCTCGAATGATACGTTTATGGTTCCTGCGGGTTTGGACGGGATGGCACGGTAGTTGCGCCCCAGCAGCAGCAGCAGCAGCAGCAGGCCTGCAGGCGCTATCCAGAGACCCTTCACGCCCACCTCCCTTCTGCTGCCAAGCTCAGCCAAGCTCACTACAACGCCCGAATAATACCATGTTTTAAGAGTAGGCTCAAAAGACTCGGCCATCCAGACCTCTTATCGACACTCTACCGTACCTGACCCTGTACCCCGTACAGTACCCTGTACCCCGTACAGTACCCTGTACCCCGTACAGTACCCTGTACCCCGTACAGTACCCTGTACCCCGTACTCTGTACCTGACCCTCCAATCCGCCCGATCCGCCCGTTCCTCTCACCCTGCCAGGCCCCCAAGGTCGGCGTCCCCTGGGACATCTTTGATCTGGAGGTCATCTCCCCGCCGCCTCCGCCCCTGACCCCCTCGAACCCCCCGCCGCCGCCGGGGCAGCCCTTGCCACCCATGTCGCCGTACCACCCAGCCATTCCCTTCGCAACCGCCGCCGCTAATACGGCTCTGGACGTAGCTGCTGAAGGGGATGTGGGATCTAGGGCCGCGAACTGGGTGTCTCAGTGGAACCCGGGCGTGATCTTGAACCAGGACATTCCGGATCCGCCGCGTGTCGTACGAGATCTCCCCACGCTCTTCATCTTGCTGGATCTGTGCGGCAAGGGCGGCGGCCCCGCAACCACGAATGCGGTGAGCTAGATCTTCAGGGGGGGTTGGGGCTGGGGCTGGGAAGGCCGTGGGGGAGAGGGTGGGGGCAGAACACGGCTGTGTGGAAACTGGGATGAGGCAGGGAGGGGACAGGGGAAGACTACAACCGCCACCACCAGCATCCCTCAGCCTTGGTCACCCGCAAACCCGCTTTTGTGGGTGACCAAGGCTGAGGGCTGCGGGGGCTGCGTTGGATTGCGGCCAGGGAGGACTGCTGCTGGTCGTGGCGGTTGTAGTAGCCTTACGCCGGGGGTCTCCAGGGAGGGGAGGGATTTGGCGTTCATCAAAGAGTTTGAAGCGGGGATGTGCGCGGGCGCATGTCACCTGGGGCCAAGGGGCGGGGCGGGGCTCCGTATAGCCTCCCGGGCGATATGGCCTCTGGGGGAACGGGGCGGGGTAGGGGCATACACCGTAGGCCTACCCACCGCAATTCTGTTTTTGATTCTAATTTCATTCATTGTTTTTGGATTGAACCTTAGAGAAGAAGGAAGGAGGGGGTGTCACCCGACTGCACTCGGACACGGGGACTGCCGCACGCACGCACGCACGCGTGCATCGACAAGCGTGCGGCACCACGGAGCCCGCCACCGCCTACGGCGTGTGCCAGCCTGTCTCAATGCTTTTTCTCAAATGTCTGTTCTGTCGAGTGGTTGCGCGTAATTAGTTTACTGTAGACCCTATGAATGGATCGTGTTGCGGTGGACCCTCTCCCAGCCTGGTCGTTTTTCGCCCTCTGTCACCGACCTGCCTGACTTTGGTCGTACCCATCCCGCAGTCCCTGTACGACATGCTGTTCAGCGGCCTCAACCCCATGAGCGACTATATTGCTACCTGCTCGTACGGCAAGGCGCAGTTTGACCAGTACAACACCCGGATCCTCACCGTGTCATTGCCATGCAATGGTACGGGACACGTGACCCGCATGAAGTGGGATTCCAACAGCTGCAGCCGCGACAACCTGTTCAACTGGATGTACGAAGTAGAATGGTATATCGACAATGAGCTCAAACCCAGGGACTGGAACCACAGGTACGGCATGATACGGCACCGTACGGCATTTCTGTCACATTACTGCATTCCTGCCACATTACGGCAGGTATCTTGCATTACAGTCCGCGGCATGACAGAATGTCTCGAAGCCTCTCTTAACCCCGAGAGGACGGCTCAACTCGCAACGCAAACCAATTGCTTGCGTTCATACACCCGCGCATGCCCACACACACCCGCACGGGCCCCCCCTCCCCCCCACCCCCACACACACGCGCGCGCAACGGTGCCTTGTCGGACGAATGGCTCTCCACACTGGTTGCATCTGTCGTACAACACGCAGAAACGTTCCCCGCCTGCTCCTCCCCCGTCTCGCCCTCCCCTCTCCCCTCTCCCCTCTTCCCCTGTCCCCTCCACACCCAACGCACCCCACCCCCACGGACGGACGGACGGACGGACGGACAGGCGCTACCGGCACCACGTGATCATCACTCCCCCCAATATGACCTCCTGGGCCGGACCGGACTGTGACTGGTCGGGCATGGGCTCCATCGGTATGGCGCAGGGGACCTGGTCGTACGCCTGGATCTCGGGGGACAGCTGGAAAGTCAAACAGGTGAGGCAAGGGAGCGAGAGTGTGTTTAGGAAAAGAACCCATTCTGTATGTGTGTGTGTATGTCGTACAGAGGCCAGGGGTTGCGCACATGCCGTACAGAGTGCGAGGGGATGCGTTTGCACGGTGTACAGCATGTGTGGGTGCCGGACGAGGATTTCACGGATGTGGGCGTACACACCGCCGTGTCAAAAACAAATCTGGCACGGATCTGGCTGTTTTGGACATTTGATTGCTTTACAAGGAGGCCTGGAACTGCTGCCACGCAGTCCATCCATCCGTGACCGCAATCATTACCTCTCGCAATCATTACCTCTCGCCCCCCCCCCCCAAACCCCTTGACCCGCCCCGAAACCTCTTGACTCGCCCCGAAACCGCCGCCTACCGTGCCTCCTCGCGCGCAGGTGTATCTCCACGAGATTGGCCACAACTATAATCTGATGCACGCGGCCACCCTGGAGGCAGGGCCGCCGGACTCCTGCTCCCACTGCGATTGGTCGTCCGCCATGGGGTATTGCTGCGACACCCGCTGCCTCTCTCCGCCCCACAACTTCCAAATGGGCTGGTCCAAGGCCGTGGCTGATATCGGGGCCAAGCACCTGTCCACCGGAAACACGCTCGCGTTTGAGCTTCCTTCACAGATTTTGACGGATGCCAACTACCTGCGGGTAAGTTCGTTGACCACTGCAACAGTTGACAGTCATTCCAGCTAAGGGTCCACCTTGTAACGGTTACATTACAAGTATAAAATACAATATCCGCAGAAAATGCAATCTGTTCGCGTCGTATCCGTGTTTGTTAATGATGTTGCGCTCATACCGTGGACCCCGGCGGCCCCCCATATGTGTGTCGTCTGTTGCCGTACGAGCTTCCCGCCGCTTCAGCCGGATGCCGACGAGCGCTTCCCATGCCCCGGTTACGGCAACCCCCGTGAGAAACCTCTGCACATTTTGGAATATGGGTCGTTGACATCGCCTGGAATGTGATTCATTGATTCGCGTTCGCAGATCACGACCGATTGGCTCAACGACAGTGCCGTACCAGACAGTGTGATTGCCAGGATGGGCGGCCGGGAGTTTTACAGCCCCTCGAACGCCAGCTTCCTGTTTTCGTACCGACTGGACTTCGCCAACTTTGACGAGGTGGCGGACGGATTCTCCAACGGCATTAATGTGCACCTATTCTCGGTGAGTGTAGTGTAGTCCTGGAGTGATCCGAGATCGGTAGCATCACCTTGCAAGCGTCGTTAGTGTCGTTAGTGTCGTTAGTTAAGACGAGTCACAGCAGTGGGCCCGATGAGGGAAGGCGTGCACAGAGGGCCAGAGGGGCCCTACGGAGAGGGACTGGGCGCTGGAGTCGATGTGGCTTTAGGATTTCGATGTGCTGGTACTGTTAGGCAGTCCACGACAGTAGCAGTACATAGTACACTTCTGAGGCACGCTACTGGCTGTGCCGTACAGATCGCCACGCAGTTGGACGTGAAGGATTCCGTACACATGGGACTCCTCACAACCGCCAAACCCGCCTGGACCGACCCGTCGGGCACGCTGATTGTACGACAAGTCGCCACGTCATCTCTGGCCGCCATCGTGACGGTCTGTCGACCGGACATATTGCCGGAGTCGTCGTACGAGACGTGTACGGACTTTTCGGACAATGACTGCGACGGGCTGGCTGGTGAGTCGGGAGGAGGCTGGGGCAGAAACCCGTGGGCGGACAAGTATTGAGAATTGGAAAGGGGAAGGGGTCTGTGGAGATAGGGATGCACCGGCAACGGAGGTGGGGAATACAATCGTCTGCAGGCTTTTTCGACGCCCCAGACCGTTGGGGCGCGTTGCACCAGTGTCCCATTTTCACTGAAAAAATCTCAAAACCACACACTCACGCTTAGGCGGAGCCACTCACGCGCACCGATTCACCGGCGCACCCCCTAGCCCCTACCGACACGCCCCCCTACTCCCTCCCCGCCTACGACACCGGCGCACCCCCCTACCGACACGACCCCCTACTCCCTCCCCGCCAACGACACCGGCCATCCCAATGATGCCGCAGACGCCGAAGACCCAGATTGCGCCAAGTTTTACAGGCCACCTCTACCTCCCACACGACCCCTGTTTCCCCGCCCAAGCCCACCTTCCCCTAGCCTGCGACCCCCATCTCCGCAGCCTATGCCTCCGCCACTCAGCCCAGCCTCTTCACCCAAGCCCCGACCTGTCGTACAACCACCGCCGCCGCCGTCGCCGCCGCCGCCGCGCGTGCCGTCGTCACCGCCACGTGAGGAGAAATCGCCGCCGCCACGGGCGCCCCGTATACCGCCGCCGCCTCGTCCACCCCCCCGTTCACCTCCTCCACCTCCTCCGGATCCTCCCTCGCAACCCACTCAGCCGTCCGCCTCTTTGACTGGTGAGATTATCAACACCGGAAACAGCCGACGACGGAGATCGCCGTTGATGCCTACGGCGCCGCCGCCGTCAACACCGCCACCCACGCCACCGTCGGCGCCGCCGCCCAATCCACCGCGACCGCCGCCTCCGGCCAAGTCCCCGCCGCCACCCAAGAAGGCCAACAGAAAGAAGAAGAAACAACCGCCACCGCCGCCGCCTCTGCCGTAATCGTCATGATTGGGCGAGCAGAGATGCCTGGCCGTCATTGCCCCCCCGATTGTTGATTAGCTTTGCGGCATCTGGTCTGCGCCGCCGCACGGGCTGGGAGCCCGAGCTCGCTTCGCTGGACTTGTACGACAGGTCCGGCACCTTCTAAGATGAGCTCAGTGAAGAGCGCTCCGAGAGGCTTATGCTACCGTACCCTATCCAAAGTGAGGATGTAGTATGGCGAAGATGTAGCACTTGCCACCCCGCCGATTTATGCAATTGGACGAATCGGCGGCGTTGAGCCGTACTGCGCCGTACTGTATCGTACCGTGGTGGCCGTATAGGCCGCTGCATGGCGCGGTGCAGCGTGAGCTGTTTAAACCCGTCCGGAGCCCTCCTGGATGAGGACCGGAGGCGGCCGACGCTAAAACATGAGTTAGGTTTTTTCTTCTTCTTTTTCCGTCTATGTCTGAAGGCGCAGCGGCTCAAGTGGATTTTGGGGTGCTTGGGACTGCTGTGTTGGTTGGGCGGAAAATACATGCGAGTCACCCGCCCGACGTCGCTCTTAGGCTGTGGAACGAGCAGGTACGAGTGTTCCGTACAATTCAATCTCTCATTTGCATGCACCACGGCGGTAACGCGCGAGGGTTCTAGGCAGCAGGCATGCAGGCATATACCAAGCTGATGGAGAACGATGAAAACTGCATGACAATGAGGCGGCGGCGAAGGGGGAGGACTGGGCGAGCGTGGCTGGTTATTAGGCGACAGCGGGTGATTGGCGAGGCCAGTTGAAATATGGAACCGCCTGGTTGGGTTAGATGCCCCATATTCATTCCTCCAGATGTATGTGCAGTTCGCGGGGTGCCCGAGCGAACGACGCATGAATGGGCGGGCCTTGACTTGTGAAGAAGACGCATGGCCGGGTTGTAGAGGGGCAGCTCCAGGAGGGGCAGGTGCGGGTTTTGTCGTGTCGTGTGAATATGAGTATGTGTCCGTAGGTCCTAATTAATCAGGTCAGGGCGTGAAGAGTCGGGGTCGGAGATGGATGGGCGGGATGAGTTTTGAGGCGCCGGGATCCCAGGCGGTGGGCCCCAGAGAGCAGGCAGCGGCAACGGCAAGCAGCAACGTACGACAAAGGTGTGTGTGTGTGTGTGACATCATGCGGGTTATGCAATGCAGCAGCAGGCAGCACAGATCCCGGCAGGGGTTTTGATTTGTATGTACCAACGGCAGGGCTTCAAACGAATGAGCAACAGCAGCGGCAATTGCTTGGGCATACTGATTTGTCGTGAAATCCAAACAAAGATTTTTCTTGGGATTTCACTGGAATGTTGTTGTATGTTTGTGTGTTGCGAGAGCAGAGACACGTCTAGAGACACGTCTGAAAGCGCTGGAGTTGTCTGGCTTGGCAACTGGAGTAGGTTGTGGGTTGGCGATGTACTGTACACGCTCGCGTAATAATACCTTCTCTGCGCGAAAATATACAGCTGTCGTATTTCGAATTTAAACTCGACTAGTGCGTCCGCAGCGGCAAGGAGCACGCAAGTTGTTATCTTCAATTCTGGTAAAGGAAAGACGAAAAAACGAGCATCAGACGGCCCCTTGCCTCAACCCTCGGCTCAATTCAATGTGGATCGTGCTCCACGACGCTTCACGATGCCGACATTTGTTGGGAGGGTTGTTGCCCTCTCTTCTCCGACACAGGGGAAGACGGGGATCCCGGAGTAGGCAGCATCGCACCATGGCTTAGCCATTCGCCCAGTCCGGTCCCTCGCTATGGTCCCTCCCATTCGCGGTCGGGTCGCTTACTGGCCATAGCCCGTAATGTATTGTAGGCGCTCCCTGCTGGCATATATCGATATATGCCACCCGATCACAGCTATAATGTGACCGCTAGAAGGTGGATCCTTAGCCCCGACCTGGCAACCCAATAGCTTCGTAGGCGCCTCATATCATCAAACCTACCAAGGACTGCGCACTCATCCAACCATCCCCCTCCCCGCACAAGACCCAGCTGTACATCATGAACGACCCCCCGGCCGCAGGTATCATACACGCCCCGCCGACCCTAGCTTCATTATACCCGGGCCACCCACATGCCGACTCCGAGACCACTCACACCTTGTTGAAAAACCGCTTCAAGCGACGTTCCGTACATAAATTCATACCACAAACTTCAGAAATGTCGTCGCCCAGTTTCGATCTGGGGACCTCCTGTGTGTGAGACAGACGTGATTCCACTACACCACGACGACTGGATGCACAATTTGATTATGAGCACACTAGGATTTCGTAACTTTCCACGACTTACGTGTCCCCGCTGCACAGCAACCGTAGCCCCGGCAGTAGCGTCGGCAACGCCGACCGCAGTGGCAGTGACCAGCCTTCGTAGCAGCAGCACAGCCAGCGTCCCATCCAGCTGTTTCATCCATAGTAATGGTGCTTGGCCGCGCGCTTACCGTCTCATGACCAGAGCGGAGCGGAGCGGCCCTATCATAGGCAAAGCGGACGACACCACAGCCGGGACGCGGACACGAGAACGGCGTCTTAGCGGACCCTTCGTGCCCGAGGCCACCGTAAGGCCCTCCTGAGCCTCCCATGACGGTCAGCCCGCAAACTGCAGCCACGCACCCAGCCGTCAAAGATAATCCCATCCAGATCCGCCGTACATCAACGCACGCACGCAGCCCACCTCGATACGACGCACACGCCACCGCCGTCTCCAGCGGCAACTCGCCCGCGGTCGAGCGGCAGCAAGCATCCGCGCGAGGAACACTGCCGGGCGCGCCAACCAGCCGGTCGGCCGGTCGGCCGCTGCGCCGCGGGGCGCCATCGGCGGCGGCGGAAGAGAATGACCGTTTGCAGCTGCTCTTGGCCCGGGACATGACCGGTCGTCATCGGGTGATCAGCGCGGAGGGCTGTCCGTCTCTCAAACACGTCAGTCATCCCCATGACCACCGCTCGCCACCGTCAGCGCCGCCGCCGTCGCCGTGCGTCCACCACCGCATCGGGAACGCGAGCAAACGCCGTCGCCACGTCGCGTGCGACCGTCAGCTGTCAGTTACCAGTTGCCAGTTGCAGGGCGAGTGCGGGGTGGCCCACCGCTGGGTTTCGTCAGGATCGTCACGGAATGTAACTAACCCGGCCCGCGTGCCCAGCTTCTTCACCCTTATCCGCGGCCCCCGACCAACGCATCCAGTGCCGTGCCGGCGACGTGAACCTTTAATCCCGCCGCGCTTCCAACGCTCCACAATGGTGGGTCACATCACCAGGCCGTACGCCGTACACACAACCACAACCACACAACCACACAAATACAACCGGCGTCCGGCCGTGCAAGAAAAGTTATACAGGAAAGTTCTAGTAGAAATTAAGCTCGAAAGCAGGCCTTGTGCACACGCCCTTCACCTCACGGTCGGCGTACCAACATGAAAACAAAACCGGCTGATGAGAAGCGACACAGGAGGGAACCCGGGGGAGTACAGCGTAGGGCGGCTGCTGGCAGTACGGGCCGTGCGACGGCCATGTGCCGCCTCGGGCAGTGGAATTCCCCCCCAAGGGTCGCTTGATCTGCCGCCCCGTTTGTCAATCAAAACAGCGAAACCTGCCGGCCCCCTCCTCCCCAGGTCAGTTGGCCTTGCCCCCCTTTACCCCTGGTCAGTGGAACGCCCCCCGCCCCACAGCTCTCAGTTGGCCTCCGCCAGTCCCCGCCAGTCACCACCGCACCGCACACCGCACCGCTCTCACGCTGCCACCCCGTCCCCCACCTCCCTGAACAGCAAACACCTTGCGTTGCGCGGCCCTCACTGTCGCGGCCCTCCTCTGTCCTACGTTTCGTGATAGATTCGCTGGCTGGTCACGACGTGCAGGAGCCCGCACCGCACCGCACCGCACCGCAGCACGTGCGGCCCCACACGGGTCCGCAACTCCGGCGCCAATGAAACCGTAGCGCAAACTCCTCTCGCTATCGATATCCTTCTTTGTCGGGCCTGGGGCCTGGGGCCTGCGGCCTGGGACCTGAGCTGGAGGGGCGCACCAGCCTCCCGCATGCGCATGCGCCTCCAACCAAACCCGGCCGGCCGGCAGCCCGGCCGCTGCCCCGGTCGCATCTCACATCTGAGGGGCCACGAGCGTTCGTCGGAGGGAGAGCGGCCGCCGCCCAGGGCAGCGCGGCACAGAGACGGCAACCCGCCGGTCCGCCCCCGCTTCCGTCCGTGCGCTCACACGCACTCAACACACACACGCATGCACACACACACATGCATAGACGGGTTTCTTATCTAAACACACACAGTCCGTCCTTCGGTGCTTCGGGCGGGTTTCTCTAAGGCTCTGAACATTACGTAATCCGCGTGTACCGGTACGTGTTCTCGCGTGCGTCTGTGTGTGTGTGTGTGTGTGTGTGTGTTCTGATTGGGAAGGCCGGCCCGCGACGTCACCCTCGACGGTGTCGGTGTTGCGGCAGGACATCATCCTCGTCGTGTTGGATGGCCACGTACTCGGGCTTGGCATCCTGTGGGCGTTGCGGTCGGGCGGTCGTGCGGGGTGTGGTCGCCGCCAAGACAGGAAAAGGAAGTTAAGCGGCCAACGACAGGACAGGCGATCGGTCAACTAGGAAAATCCACATGACAGGAAGGCAGTTAAGCGACGAACGGAAGGAAAGAGATGCCACAGCGAGGGCACGAGCAGGCAGGTGCCGGAAGGTGAGGGCGCGGGTAGCACGCCGCCGTTGCGTTGCTTTCAGACGACGGGAAGCACCCGCCGCACTCCCTTAGGCAGATCGCAGGTCCCACCCTCATCCTCCTCCTCACGCGTGCCCCCGCGGGGGTTTTCACATTGAGGGGGGCATCCACCCCCCGACAGGTGTGTGTGCGGGGCAGGGCGGGAGGGAAAGGGAGGGCGAAGTGCGCGCCAGCTCAGAAGCCCCTCCATCCCCAGGGCGAGGTTGAGGGTGAGCATGGCACACCGCCAGCTTTTCCTTGTTTATTTATAAACGTGGATGTAAACGACGACCCCGCGCGCAAGCGCCGTACTTCTCCGAACACCCCCCCTTACCTGCATACACTTGTGCATTTGCAGCTCCATTTGTAGCCAGCCCGTGTAGAAAATGGGCATCACCTGCGTGTTTGAAATGGTTGCATTACGGAACGCGTAGGCGGCGGAGAAAGGGGTGCGGTGCCTGCACCCCGTGCGGGTGGCGCGTGAAGCTCGGGTACCATAGCGCAACCGAACGCGCCGAGGCATGCTCACCGTTAGTGCCGTCCGAGCGCTCGCGCTGAAGGTTTTTCTGAAAAAAGGTGAGTATTTCATGAACGTGAAGTATAAGCCCCCGCTGATGACGCTGGCTTGGAGGGCTGCTTTTGTTCCACTGACCATTGCCTGGCCTGTGGAGTATCAGAGCATCGTGACGGTACCACCGGATGTACTTGCGCATCGAGCGCCGTCTTACCGAGGCAGTCCTTTCCGTGCTCAGAGTTGGGGTCCATCGCCTCTAGGTTTCCAGCAACGCCCCAACGGGATCTGAATGAATCCTTTGAAAAATGGATGTTACGTGAAGGGACTTGCTATGATTAACTCATGCAATAGTAGTGGATTTACAACGGTTTACTACGACCTGACAAATCGTTGCACGACAAGGTCGTTGCCAAACGTTGTATTCGCGGTTGGCGGTTTCCAGCGGTGCCCGGCACGCAACCACGGTCATTGGAGCCACCCTATAATTGTCAAGATTTTATTGCAGTACAGACTACATGCTGACCAGGTTAGGCTGCCAACTTCCATCAAGCGACAAGCGTATCCTTTCAATTTGAGCATTTCCCAACAAGCATGCATCGAGATTCCCAGCCCCATATCTATATTAATATATTAATATAAATCATACCTGGGAGACTCAGACTCTTCGACTTTATCAACCGTCTACCAGTCCACGACCCCGATGTAAGTATTTAGTCGCAGGGGAGAGCCTACGTGCCTTAGTAATCGGTTGAGAACCATCGAAGAATAATGGATCGCTTAAGTTTGTCCAGTAAACGGGTCAAGTAGCAACGGCGTGCATCGTTGACCTTGAGGAAAAGCATCCCACGGTTGAGAGCCTGCTGAGAATCGGAGACGGGCATGGTTGACCCTGTGTGACTACGGGGAACGGAGAAGCCCTTACATTTTGGCGAGACATCAAATTCATATAAGTCCCGAACACACGAAAACCACATGAATACGGGCGCCTTCATGCGTGTTCTGGCGAGAGCAAATAAGGATGGAAGGTTGACGTCCACAAAATCCGGTACGAACAGAGGTACGAATCTTATTCCCACACAGACGATGACATCGAGCTACAAGAAACCCGACAGACATGACGTTACTGGTCGACGATTACCCTTCGGCCCCTCCCCCGTGCATCTTGGACCCCCCAACCCCCCATACCCCGCAAACCCATCCCAACAATACAGACGTTGATAGACAGCCCAGACGCTGCCTCGTTGCGACGTGCAGCTACATCCTGCGCCTCTTCAACCCCGCGCTCGCACCCTACCGCCACGCATTACAAAGTTACAACACGCGGACGCGTCCGGACAGCTGACGGCAGCCGCTGCCCCTCCGTCTTGTGTCTCCGTTGACCCCCAAGTCGACCTCCGCAGTGGGGCAGTCCCCACCCCACCCCAGCCCCTGGATACCGTTACGACAGCGGCACCCCTCCCTGAAGCGCCCGAAGCCACCGACGGTCAACGCCTAACCGTCAACCCCCAACGGACTTTCAACCAGATTTGGGCTATCCGATTCGTCAACAGGCCTCGAATGCTGCTCTCCTTTCCATCTCTTTTTCACTCTCTACAACCGCGACTTGCGGTTTGAGGACGAGGTCGGGGTCGAGGTCGAGGTCGGGGACGACGCGGCCGCGCCCGACGGCGCCGAGCTGGCGCCGCCGCCGCTGCTGCTGCTGGCACCGGCACCGCGGTTGCGCCGCTGGAAGGCGGGCGCGGCGGGAGCGGAGCTGGCCGAGCCCGCCTTGACCGGTGGCAGCAGCACCTTGTCAACCACGTACAGGATGGCCTGGGGGGGATCGGGGGCGGGGAGGGCGGCTCGGGCATCGTCGGCGGTTATAGGTTGTGGATGTCTTGGGGAAGGGGGGGTGAGGGTATCCGTGCGCTCGCGAATCGTTAAGAGTCGTGTCGTTGACGCCATGAGCCCTTACACGACATCCCCATTCGTAGTGGGATGTACGGTGCTTTGGTCTGGGCTGCAGGGCACAGGCGCGGCAGGCGTTGGAGCCACCGCGACCTGGATCACTCTGAGAAAAAATTCATAAGTAGGGGTCCTCCTCCACACGCCATCTTCCGCCCTCCAACCCCCGCCCAGCCCCAACCCCTCCCGCTCCGCGCCTCCGCCCCGCCCCAACCCCTCCCGCCCCCCGCCGCACCTTGCCCCCGCGGATCTCCTGGTACTGCAGCACGGTGGCGAAGTTGAGCGGGTCGTCCTCGGGGCGCGGCACCGCGTAGATGTGGGTGATGCCGGGGACACTGGCGGGGCGGGACAGGCGGCGGCGGGCGGCACAGGGAAAGGGAGGGGGGGCTAGGGGACAACGGACCAGGCGCCATGTGGAGAGGCGCCATGTCAGGAAGGCACGGCAGCGGCACATGCCGGCCGTCTCAACTAAGCTCCCCGCGGCTTAGTCTCTTTAGTCTCTTTAAATGCGGCTTGGTTCTCCACTCACTCGCGGCGCACGTAGATCTAACCACCACATCGACCACAACCAATCAACCACCAACCACCAACCAGCAACCAACCAACCAACCAACCACCAACACTCACTCACGGCGCACGTAGATCTAACCACCATATCGACCACAACCAATCAACCACCAACCAGCAACCAACCAACCAACCACCAACACTCACTCGCGGCGCACGTAGAGCTTGCCGCCGCCGGCGGTGGTGAGCTCGGAGCCCTCGCGCAGGGAGGCCAGCGGGAAGACCCTCTGTCCCGGGATGATGTGCAGCCCCACGATGGCGCTGAGGGTCTCGTTCAGCTCGGGGGCGGTCAGCTCGTCCCAGGTGGCGTTGGTCTTCTGGAGCAGGGCGTCGAAGCCCTGGAGGGAGGCGGCGCGATGAGGGGGGTGCGGGTGGGTGGGTGCGGGGTGGTTGGGGACGGGTGCGGAATGGTGGGTGGGGCTAGCCCAGTTAGCCGTGCGGCACATGGTGGCAGAGGAGGAGGAGGAGGGGAGGAGGCGGGGAGGGCGTTTCGAAGGGTTCGAGCCCCAGGGAGACAAGCCCACCGTCCGACACAGCACGGAGAGGTCGAGCAATGCACCACCTTGTAACGGCTACATATATAGCATGAAACCCGATCGACCCCCCATGACCATGTGGGTGGGTCGTCGTGGTGTGGCCATAATGGTCGAGGTGGCACCGCAGCTGGAAACGTGTGAAGGGCTTGTAGGGATGGCGGAGGTCGCGGAGGTCGGTCACTGGGCTGCATCTACACCCGCCCCCGCTACTTCCCCCGGCTCCCCGGTCCTGCCCCCGGGCCCCCTCAACCCCGGCCCCTCCTCAAGCAAATCTCACTCACCAGGTCCACCGGCGCAAACACCGTGCCGCTGAAGTTCTCATCCAGGAAGCGGTCGTAGTACCCCGTCACGTCGGCGGCGTCCTGCGTGCGTGCGGCCGTGGGTGCGAGCGTGCGTGCATGGGGGAGAGAATGTAAGGGCGAGTGGTGCACGGCTGAACGTGTATGAAGGGGTATATGTACGGCTGGTGGGTGGTACGGAAGCAGGGTGTACCAAAAGGGTACGGGGATGGGAAGGGTGGGAAAGGGTAGTTGGTCGTCGGGTATCAGTCGGATTCGGGGAAGGGCGAAGGACTGTTACGCGACGCCGGTTGGCAGTGTGGACGATGGCAGACGGAAATGGCGAACGATAAATGCGAGCGGCACGATACTGAGAGAGCGAAGCGGGAGCACCGACCCACGGGCCCGCCGAAGCGGGGGCACCGACCCACGGGCCCGCCCAAGCGGGCGCACCGACCCACGGGCCCGCCGCCCTCCACCGGCCCACCATGAACTTGTTGAGGAACATGGCGGACTCCATCGCGTCAATCATGTTGGCGGGTAGGTAGGCCTGGCCGCGTGCTGGAGGGGGCCGCCGGGCGGAAGAGGGGGAGAGGCGCCGCCGCGTTGGGACCGGAGAGGGTGAGCAGGGCGGGGGGCGGCAAGCCGGGGACGGGAGGGGAGGGATGACGTCAGCCCGGAGGAGTCCCAGCCCGGGAACATACATGGGGGTCGTTGCGTCATCAGGAGTGGCACCGAAGGGGTGGTTCTCTGTCGTGTTGTACGAGTCATGTTCCCCTGGGCCCCGCGGGTCGCATCTCGCATGTTGGTACCCTAGTGACACATTCCGCTGCCCAGGTGGGCGGCAGGGCGCACAGCTCGAGGGCCCCTTGGCCCCTTGCGCAATCCGGTGACCCACGGGTCAGCTAAAGAATCTCCACCGCAGAAGGCCCTCCACGTACCCGGAATGCTGTTCGCCACCAGCAGCACCACCAGCAGCGCCGTACCGATCGCCGCCGCGGCGGGCAGCGCCAAACCGGCGGCGGTCGCCCCGCCGGTCCGCTTTCGGAACCGCCGATCCAAACCCGCAGTAGTGGCACCCGCAGTAGTGGCACCCGCGGCCGACGTACGGAAGCTCAGAACGGCCATTGCGGCGTTAACGGCGCGTGTGTCGGATGGACGAACGGAAGAGGAGCAGCTGCTTCCACGGGAGGAGGCAGGCGCCCGGACGGACCCGTGGGTCACTGGACGCACGGCGGGGAGTATGGGATGGCCGGCGCGGACCCCGCCAAAAGCGCTGCTGCTGCTGCTGCTGCTGTGTGTGTGTGGTGCTGAGGGCGGGCTGTGTGTGCTGTGTGTGGTGCTGAGGGCGGGCTCCGGACGGAGATGCCCCCCCGCTCAGCGGCTCTGCCTGCTAGCGAAGACCGATGGCCGGTGAGGCCTTTATGGCGCAGCTAGAGCTCCCCTGGCTGCTGCTGCTGCCGCCTGGTGCTGGTGCTGAGTTGAGATGGGAAGGGCGGGGGGGTGTTCAAAACCTGGTGCGCACGGGATTTACTGGCTGCTGACAGGAGAGGAGCGGCCAAACGGAGATGCGGATGCTGTGGGTGGCTGTGAAAGGCTTCTCCGTCCGGGTACTGCCGGGTTTCTAGGCGGATGGATGAGTAAGCGATGAAAATTGGGAAGGAGGAAGCTGCTGGATGGTGGGGAGAATGTTGGTGCGCGGGGAAGATATAGCGGTGGGAGCGAGTGCCCGGGCGGGACGGCGGTGTGTGATGCGGGAGGGTGGGCGGGCGGTCGGCAGCTGTCGGGTGGCCATCAACGGCGGACAGCTGTCGGTCGGCGGATGACAGCTTGACAGGTGACAGGAGCCGCCTGGCCACCACGAACCAACCAACCGAGCGATGCCCGGCGGCCGGAGGCGTGGCGCCTCATAACCGTACCATAAGCAGCGTGCAAATGTTTACCAAGGGTTTGCTGTCATGCGGTGCGGCAGGTTCGGGAGATGGACATCAGGTGGTCCATCTCCCGATGGTAAAGGCTTGCTGTGAGGGGGATGAAAGGTTGGGTGGTTGGTTCCTGCTTGTGCAGCTTGCGGCCTGCGTAACGTAATGTTCTTCGGTCACCGAAGGTTTTGCCCAGAAAAGGTTCCCGGAAAGTAATTGTACGCGTAACTGAAGGATGACATGATGACAAGTCCGAGTTACACCCCCACGGCGATTTCCTGTACTGATGTGTGATGTCGGTTCGTTCGAGACCGGTTCTTTTAATGAGATTGAGCTGACGGCAATACTCGAAATTTAAAAACTCGCTGTCTCTCCGTTGTGTTGTTCGACTCCCGCAAATATGGCGTTGTTGATGTTCCGTCAAACCTGCCGCGCGAGCTTCTCTGTTCCGCGCAAAAGCTCACGTGTGTCCACGTTGCTACGATCTTCTCAACACTTAGTCGCAACCAAGCATGGGCTTGCAGTCGGGACCAAGCGACAGCCGTTGGCCTGCAGGGCATCAGTGAGTCGGACGTTCATGCCACGTCCCCGAAACTCGACAAAATATACTCCTGAACACATACTGAACTTTATGCCCTGCACCCGGGACCGCAGGCGGCCGCGCCGGGTGGCTCAACTCCGGCCCGTCATGCTGTGCTGCATGACTTCTGCATGTGCATCCCCTACGGCGGCATCTCGCTGCTTGCGGGGATTGGGCTTTTTTTCCTGAACCTCACCAACATCGCGGGCACGGCGATCGTCGCGGGTGCAACCTCGTTGGCCGCCTCGGTGCTGAGCCTTCAGGAGTGGAAGGCCGGCGGCGACTCCAAGCTGTACACCCTCACCTCAGCAGGTCCGATGCCCCCACAGCACCTCCCGTACCACCCGCTTTCCTGCCAGACCCGCTTTCCTGATCACAACCCCCATCCCCTCCTCGCCTGAACTGCCTTCTTCGCTGCTTCCGGCGGAGCCCCGCAACCGAGCCCGTCAATTTTGTCCCATTCCGGCTCAAGCCCACCGCCAGTCCGTCAGTCCACCTGCTCTCCCAAGCTGAAGTCAGGAGGGCTAGGCCCCGGCCCCGGCACCTACCGGAGGGGGTTAGATCCGGGCGACTGCAGGAGAACTGCCCACCCCACCCCTCCCTCCCCGATTCGTTCTGGCCTCCTCCTCCGTTTTTGCCCCCATCGTCCATCCCTCGGGGGTCGGGGCATCCCCTCGCATGGCATCCGCCCACCGCTTCGCCTACCCCCTGCGCCCCCCTCCCCTTATCCCCCCCAACTCCCTACTCGTATGAATATGTCCACCAATTTCCTGTACAACCCCCCAACTCCCTGGTATCCCTCTCCCGTCCCGCCCCCTCAGCCTCCGCCGCGGTGGTGGCCTACACCACCGCGACCTCCCTGGAGTTGCTCAAAGGACTGCCGTACTGGCTGTCCGTGGTGCTGTGCGGCCTGAGCGTGGCGTCGGCGGCGTTCTGCGCCTACAACGTGTTGGCGGGCGGCAACCCGCCGCCAAAGAAGGGGGCCAGCAAGGCCGGCACCAGCAGCAGCAGCAGCTGAGAGAGGAGGAGCGGGAGCGTCGCCAGCTTGCTTGGGACCGCTTCGATGGAGCCGCTACGGAGGTTGTTCCACAGCAGTCACAGCAGTATGTTCTGCCACAGGAAACGGGACCCCGGCACAGGCACAGTTTGCACGGAAACCCACTCGGAAGCCCCCAGAACGTGTTTCACAGGGTGTGGGTGGGTGTGGGTGTTTGGCGCTGCGGGCCAGCGGCGGCGGCGGCGGCGGCCGGGAGCGAGCGCTCGACGTCGCGCCTCCAGCCGCGGGGGAGGGCGGGGAGGAGGGAGGTGGTGGCCGCTGCGGCGCAGCGCCCCATCTCGCCGTTTGTTCTCCAGCCACCAGACCCAGCACCCGCGGGCGGCTGCGGCGGCGCCTGTGGGGTACCCTGCAGCCGCCGGTGGCGGCGAAACCCCTGGCAACGCGAATTATATCCCCCTCCCTGGGGCGGCATGTCACGCAAGTACAGAATGTCCCCGCGGGCCGCGATTCCCCCAACTGGAAAGCTCTCTCTGAAATCCTTGATGGGCGGCTGCTCATGGGTCTGGTGAGTGCGAGTGAAACGGGGGGGGGGGGTTGGGGGTGGCAGGCAAGGGCCCTCGAGGCCCCGCCCGCCCCGCTTTGCGCTGCCGGGGAAGCTGAAACGCCCCTGAGCCTGTGGAGCGCGGGGAGCTTGGGAGATGGGGACAGCCCGGGGAGGACAGGTCTGCGGAGGAGCCGGATGGAGGGCCGAGAGGGCCCGAGGATCGCCTGCCGTGGTAAGGTGCGGCATGCGCGCGGTTTGGGATGCGGGGTGTGTGTGGGCGGGGGCGGTCAGAAACAAACAAACAATCAGACAAGCTTTTGACAATCAGACGCCGGAACGACCCCGAGGTCGCGGCTGCGGCTAGAGCGCTGTTGGAGCGGCGAACCTGGCGCGGTTGAGTGCTGCAGTACCGTACCGCCATGATCTGACCAGCACCATCATTGTGACAGGCGGGGTGTTCGCGGGGTTTGGAGGATGTTCGCGCACGCTTCGGTTGCTGTTACCCGGCGTCACCGGAATGCGAATGCGGTGGGATCGCTGCGGTGAGATGTCGCAGGTGCCGTGATGTGGTGCCGTTGGCCGTTGCCGGTTGGTGGACATCGATCTGGGATTTTGGCGGGCTTGGGTACGCGACATGGAGTGTGGGGGTGTCGGCCGATGTTGGATTCCGGAGGAGCGGAGCGGGGCAGTCGTACAAGTGAGGAGGAGGAGGAGGAGTGTGACGCGGGAGGGCTATAGAACCAGGTGCCGTTGGGTTAGGTGCGAAGAGAAAAAGAGTGAGCATGTGCGTTGAGTGAGAGGAGAAAAGTGTAAGGGAGCGAGCAGGAGAAAGAGTGACCATCTGAGGAGCTCTGGAAGCGGGCTCTGTGGGGGCAGCGCGAGCATGGCGGCCAGTCGGATTGATGCCGTTGTGTTCCCGTCCGGCATGATGTACTCATTAATGATGGTGATGATGATGATGATGATGATGATAATGATCATTATGATGCGACAGTGGAGTCCGCGGGTCATCGGTGACAGCCGTGAGCCCGTGACAGTGGACCTGACCGCGACCGTCAGGTTGCCGTGGTCAGGTTGCCGTTACCGTGGGGAAAGAGGTCGTCACTGTCGTCAAAGGAAAGGAAACGGGCGTCCGGTCCACGGCGGTACCGTCAGTGCTCACGCACTCGTACTCACGTACTCGTACTCAGCGTCATACACTTCCCCCACGTGTTCTTGCTCCGCATGCCAGCTTGCCTATACAGCGCGGTAGCGGGACGAGGCCGGGTAACTGCTCTCTAGGGTCGCGCCGGCATCCACGCAGCAGCTGAGGGGCCACAGCCCATAGGGGGCCGGGTAACGCCATGAGGAGCGCCATGAACCTTCTTACCTACGTACCTACCAGGCAATGTGATGATTACAATGTGATTATCGCACAGAAGCCGATTAATATGGTAAGTAGATTGGTACTTGGTCAAACCACTCGAGCACACAGAGCCGAGATCGTATCAGCTGACCCAGCCCTGACGAATGCTGAACAGTAAGGCTGCGGGCACATGGTCAGCTGCCCCTAGACAGCTGCGGGCCTTTGCGCGAGGGCGTGACAGTGTTGAGAGAGAGATTATGTATCTACCGTACACAGGGGGCATCCCGCATGTGTCGTACTCTCGTACGTCGGTACACGTGTCCGTCGGTTACGCACCAACCGGCAGCTGCATGCTCCTCCGTTTCCCCCAGAACGCAAGGTGCCTGGACTCGCACCTGGCAAGCACC
Source organism: Eudorina sp. 2006-703-Eu-15 (assembly GCA_003117195.1). NCBI lineage: Eukaryota > Viridiplantae > Chlorophyta > Chlorophyceae > Chlamydomonadales > Volvocaceae > Eudorina > Eudorina sp. 2006-703-Eu-15. The sequence goes on from BDSI01000010.1 coordinate 772,786, forward strand.
CCCGGGGATCTGCCACCACGCCCGACATCATATAAAGCACCGACCGACACGCAGCTGCCCTTCTCGGCGCAACATGCAACAGCAGGGAACAGAATTTCGACCGACATCCACAGCTCATCGCAATACCTCTCGTACGTAGCTAAGACAATAGTGATGATCAGCGCTAAAACTACTGTGTTAACTGTAATTTCCGCAGTATGTTGGGTTTTGTCTTGAGCAGCCATCCCACGCCCCACTGAGGATCCGCACGTCACTAGGGACCAAGTAGATGCGGAAGGCACTGGCAACGAACCAAATAGGTGCGGAAGGCACTGACAACAAACGAACGGCTATCAACCGTACTGCAGCACAGCGCGCGTGTGCATAGCACAGAAACCCGCCCGATCCGAACCAGTTACCATTATCGATGTGTATGTGTATGTCGAGGCATACGTCGCCGCACACCCAACACACTCCCAGGCTCGCCGCAATCAACCGGCAGAATACCGTGCCGTTGCCCTCGTCATCGCGCCTCTGATCTCCGTCACCCAAAGGACTCGCAGATCTATCTCTATGGAGACGCAAGGGCCCCACACGCACACAGCACGAGCTGCGCAACCTCGCCTCCTACTTCCGGCTCTGCACCTGAAGACCTGCCGCTGATGACAAACCCACTTCCGACATCACTAACTGCCGTACTGCGATATCTTACTTTTTACTGCTTAAACCCCGCGAGAGAGCCAGCGCATGGGGCCGCGGAGGCCCGCCCGCCGCGGAGACAAACGGTACAAAGAATGACGGAATGAAAGAGCGATGTCGCACGCCCGTTTCACAATGTGCACCACATGTTTTACCCCTGTCTCTCAGCTCGACGACCGCGCGCGGGCTCCTGCCAGCCACGCTGCCCCAAAGAGCCAGGGCAGCAAACAAGCCCGCCGCCACACCGAGGCTGCACACACCCTTCCAGATTGAGCCATCAACAGAGAACAGACGCATATATATGCAGTATAAGACGCAAAGGCTTATTACCGGAAGCCGGATGGTTGGGGACCCATTTGGGCTATCGCTCCCTATCTTGTGAGCGTCTGTACGGCTCTTTGCCGTACCGGCCTACATGCAGCAATGCATTCCTCCGTCCCTGACAGGACCCCGCAACCGGTCATCTTTGCACCCCTGTCTGACAAACAAGTAAACGACAGGAACCAATCAACATACTCGATCCGAAACAGAGCATCAAGCAAACTCTGCACATAAACTCTGCACATAATCACTAAAATGCATTGATCGTGGCAGTGAGACCTTAACAGACCCTTCCCTCTTCCCTCCCCCGTTGTGCTCGTGTCGTGCTCGTGTTCCAGCGCTGGTCGCTGCGCGGCGCCGACCAACCGACTTGGTCCGAGACAGCAAATAAACCTGACGTGCAGACAAGGCATGCATGACCCATGCCAAAGCGTCCTCTCTCCCTCTCTCACGCGTACTCTCTCCCTTTCTGAGACCCACAGGCCCCGTAGACGTAGAAAGGCCGCAGCAGCCAATGCCCCGCACCCCGCTACTCGCCAAGCTGCTCCACCGCAAAAGGCTGCCCAAGTGCACCCAATCGAAAGCCCGCACCGGACCCAACCAATGTGCGCCCAACCCAACCCATCCGGACCGAACCCAACCCATCCGAGCCCAACTCAACCAGCTCACTCCGCATCAAGCCCAACCCTTAGCGGCAGCTGCGACGAAAAACATGACGGCACCTACTGCTTCGCGGCAGCGGCGGTGGTGGTGGCGGCGGCGGCGGCGGCGGCGGCGATAGCAACAGTCGGGATGTGGGTCCCCGCCTCAACATCCGCGGCGTTCTTGTGGAAGCTGGGGCCGAGCAGATCGGTTGCTGCCGCGCTCCTGCGCGGGCACATGTTGGATGGGTTAAATTGAAAAAAGAAAAAAACCAGAAGCGATCCCATGTTGGATGGGTGCGGTCTGCGGTGGCACGATTGAATATTAATTTATTGTATGACGGTGCGCCGGCTGTGTTGCAGTGCGAGTTTGGTTCCGTTGTGACATCTCTCTACTGTGTCTTCTTCAACCGGAGGATGACTCCAGGTAGGTATCCGCCGCTGCAGAGCCTTCTATGACCCCGCGTACTCGTTTTCTTCATCAAAAATACGTTACCAACATACGGGCCCCTTTGGGGCAGTACGTATGCGCGCGGCTCACTCACTGGATCCGCGCCATGCTTGGCTGCTTGGTGACTTGATGGACCTCAGTGGCGTCTGGGGTCTGGGGTGCTTCGGGGGTGATGGCCGACCTGGGCTGGCAGGAGGGACCGCCGCCGGCGCCGCCCTCGCCGTCGGTGCCGGTGCAGGCCGCTCCGCCGCTGGCGGCGGCGCTGGCAGCGGCGCCGTTACTGGAACCACCCTTGGCGGGTGCCGCGGGGGCCGCGGGGGCCGCGGGGGCCTGCGTTCCGGGCAGGACCTCGGGTTTCGCGCCGTACACCAACCGAAGGATCAGCTCCACGGCGCCCATGACGGCGCCGAACAGGTTGGGCAGCCAGATGTTCACGTCCTGCGGAAAAGGAAGGAAAGAATGAAAGAAAAAAAGCGGGGAAATGCCCGGTTTCGGATCAGATTATATCCCGTTGGCAAGTATTGGAGGTCGGGCACAAAGAGTGTTGGGGCCTCAGGGCGCCGATGGAAGGGCGCCTGGGTGTGTGGCCCTTACTTCACAAAGTTGTAGCACAACAAAACCCAAATCACCAGATGGGATGACACTCGCTGGCGGCCTTTGGCTGAGTCCCTACGCCTTGTTGCGTGCACTTTTGTGTGTCCGCCCGCTGAACGGCGCATTGGCGGCTATGCTTGCAACCATCGAACTGCGTAGGAAGGCCGGACCCTCTTCCCCAAAACCCCTCGCGTTCATAAAGTGGGAGTCTCCCTTCCTAATCTCGTGGCTCATATATGTTGTGATCAAGAGTTTATGACGAAAACTTTGCAAGCATGTAACGTTAGGTTGCCTGGCAGTCCGATGCGTGCGCAGGGACATCCGACCCGGAATGTGAATAGTTAGTTACACGGATGAGTGCACCGGATGCCTCAATCAGCCCGAACGCGACATCTTTCAATTTAGAGAAGGCTCGATTCCTCACCTGTACAGTTTTCCTCAGCGTCCTGAGACTCTCCATCACCCGCGCAGTCCAGCTTCACAACACCATCTAGTAGGATTACGTTGAATAAATACCACCACGCTTCAGCGCCTTTCGTGATCGCAGTTTGCTGGCAGGTCGGCGCAGCGCCTAGTTTCGGATTTGTGCATTCACAAGTGGACGGCTTCCCGGAGGCATCAGATGAGTTGGACGGACCAGAAGAGTTTTGTGGCATTTTTCATGGACGCTTTCGCAGGGCTCGAATTTTGGTTTATACTTTTCCCGTCGATGTACGGCGCGGTTGGCGTTTTCAAAACTTCCAGCAACAAGCCCCTCAGGACTAAACTTATGGAAATGCTGTTTTGTCCTCGCACATCAACTTTTGCTCTGATTCATGGACATGTACATCTTGCTGCTGTTTGGACGCTCGTCCGCCGACCGAAGCCCTCTTCCGTTCTTTGACCCATCACCCCCACAGGACCGGGCGCAACGGCAGTGAAACCTTTGCCAACTCCGCCTGCAAGCGCTCCTGTGCATCCCTAAACGTACGCCATCCGCGCCCGATTCATATCTTTCCTGCCCCGGTGTCCCCGCCGGCTCTGGGCTCCAACGGATACGCCCCCGCACGCGCACTCTGAGCAACCGCCCTGAGAACCCGTCCCCGCCTTGTGCCAACAAACACACACATCTCCAACCCCCCGTTTCTATCCGCTGAGCTAAGCAGTCACGGCGGCCGGCGTCGCGGCCATTCCATGCTCGCTCTGTACGGCACATACGCCCTGCGCACCTTGAGCGCGAAGCCGTAGATGGCCCACAAGGCCCCGTTGGCCACAGAGCCGATTGCCAGAGGCGGGTAGATTGAAATAGCGTTCTTTGTTTTGATGATGTTGTACATGGAAGTCATCGGGATGAGGTAGTACACCATTAGGATGATGATGGCGTTGATGCCCCTTTGAGCAACACAGACAAACCGACGTTCGTGCAGTTTTTTCCAGTAGTAAGCGTACTGGCGTTCGGGTTCGGGTTTCTCGCATTATTATCATCACACAGAGGCCACAGGTGCACAGGCATACATGGCGGCGGGAAGCAGCTGTGGGCGGCGACGGCCGTCGGCGGAACGGGAAATTATGCATGCAAGCTGGTTTCCTCCTCGGCCCGTCGGCCCGTCTCCCCGGCCCGTCTCCCCGGCCCGTCTCCCCGGCCCTTTCCCAGCTGCTCACCACATTTGTGAGGCTGCCGACTGCCTCAGACCGAACACTGAGATGATGCACATGGTGATGAAGTGCAGGGCACACAGCATCAGGATACCCATGACGCGGTCCTGGGTCTGCATGTACGGTATGTACGGCACAAGACAGGCAGACAGGTGGGAGTAAGGGACCAAGGGAGACCGGGAGGGGCGGGGAGGAGGGTGGCCACAGGTGGGCTGTAGGTACGGGACTGATGTGCCTCAGCTGATGAGGTGCACGGCCCAGGCACGCGTGAGGTGGTCCATCCGTGTTGGTAAGCTCGAGTGGGCGGTGGTGCTGTCGGGCGCAGGTGCTGTCCGGTGTGCGCCTGCAACCAGCAGCTGAAAGTGGAACGACACCCGACGCAGCGACGCCAGGGACACCGATCTGTGCGCCCATGCGTCGAGAGCCCGGGCACGAACGATCCTCCGGGGCCGCTAACCCACCGACCGACACGGACCCATTGGTCACCATCCGGGGGCGGCGCAAATTGCCCGTCAGGCAAGGAGCGCACAGCAGCGTACCGACCCGTGGGCCGCTCGGCGGAGCATGACAACAAAGCCGATCAACGGCTCGATGCGCGGGCGGCTGTACGTGCCAGGTAGGTCCGGCACGCATGCTCCCAACCAGAACCACCACAACAACCCCAGCCACAACCGCCACCCTCCACGTCAAGTTGGTTTGCTTCTTACCGACCGGGTCCCGACAGAGTGTGCCGTCATGGAGAAGAAGATCCCAGCCACGAAACCTGCATGCGGCGCAGCACAGGGCGTGGATCAGCGACCGAAGGAACCCTATCTAAGAGGACCACCCGACACCACCAACTGCCAACCGCTTAACGCGCTGCAGCAGCTCACGTCATCGCCACCGGCGCTGAAACATCATCCGCATCAAGGATCACATTCCGAAAGAGCGACAAAACCGCCGGGGAAATATACGTGCAGCACAGCACAGCCCTGCAGAGTTGCTTGGCAGGCGCTCTCTGCGTCCGTTTGTAAGGTGATGTGCTCGTACGTACGTCGCTGGGTCCCCGCTACTCCCCCTGGCCCCACGGCGGCCTAGGCGCCTAACCAAGCGGTCCTTGCACGCAGTACATGACAGATGAACGGGTAAGGAGAAATTGTGTATGTGTTATATGCCTGACCGGGCCTGACGCTGGCCATGGGCAGCTAATCCAACCCCAGCGGAAAGACCCTCGATGCTCTCCGGGAGTGTGACCGGCCCTGACCGGCCTCACATCCCAAGTGCGGTTTGACTCCCCGAAGCTTGGTTTGACCCATTGTAGCACTCTTGGCTCACCTATAAAGTTTGACGGGAACAGGTACGGATTCGATGTTATGATGCCGTACGCCAGCCACCCCATCGCGTTGTAACACGTCATCGGGAGGGGGTATGGATTGAGGTCCTGCAGGACATGTTCGCACACATGCCGTCTTGCCGTGATACTGACAAGGTCAACTCTCGGTGAAATTCGTGAGGACTTACACCCAGCTCGCCGGTCTTGCGCAGCTTCAGGACGGCTGGCACCGGGGATGCGAGCATGAGGGACGCCAAAAGGTTTCCGAGGGCTGGCACGACATTGAGCAGCACCACCGAGTGCGGCATTTTTGTTTTGCAAGGCTTGGCGAGTAAAATAACCTATTTATATTTCATCACAGCTTCAGGAGTACATGACAGTGCCAGGCGTGAAGCGACGTGTTGCACGGACGACGTCGTTGCCTTTGGCACGATAGGCCTTCGCCGTTTAGCGACACTTATAGTGTTAAGGCGATAATCTGTACTTCAATCCAGCGCGACTAGTAACCAGTGCTGCAAGTCGTCGCTGAAGGGATGAGGAGGGATGTTGCCGTTGCGACGGTAACAACGGAATCGAGTAAGAGATTTTCAACGGCTGCCACACGCTGTATGTTAAGCTCTGACCGGCAGCTCTGCAACAGAGCTCGCGGCACTGACACATATGAAGGACAATTCCATCGTAGCGGTCGGTATAATGTCGTAGTCCGTATGGCAGAGACAACCCTTCATCATCTGGAACTAAGAAAGTCTGAGTACGTAATATTTATACCAAGGTGTACATATTTAATGAAAACGTGCAGCTCTGCTGGTTGGATCGTCGCTGGGCCCTCGATAGACCTCCGTCGCACGCGCTTTTGACGGAGCACATCTTCATTAAAATGATATCAACCTATATGTAAAAAATGTTTAATTGGATTTGATTAGGCACAGGCGTTGCGCGCATCGTTGATGTCGCGTACCGTAAGGTCCAGTAACAACACTTCGGCACTCCCTAACGCCACGTGGATAAAGTGGCGACTTCCCATGGCGAATGACTGCGTCTGGACCGAAAGAAGTCACCAGATATATATTACATGGCGCGCCCACAGTCGCGCTGTCGTGCCTGCAGGGATACACGACAAAACTGTTAACCGTTCTAAGGCGGCCCCATCGACCGGCAGCGTCGTAGGCGCCTCCTCCGGTCAGCCCTTACCGCGGACTTCACGGTGATGCAACCACGGGGGCGAGCGCCACGACGGCAACCATCTCTGGCGGACAAATCACAAAAAAATCGGTGCCCCTGCCGGGCATCAATCGATGCGCGCTTCCTGGATTTGCAGGCGCCTGTCGTGAGCAGGTCGGTGCCCGACATGGCCCTGATTGTCCCGCAGTCGCTCCATCGTCTTCGAAAACGTACTAAAAAACCCACCAACCGACACACACGAATGAATGGACATATGCTCACACCTAATGGCTGCAAAGCCAGTGATCACGGCAGCATAATCACTTTCGACCCAACTGCGCTAAGGGAACATGCAGACAGGGGAACCGCACCCCAGCGCAAGTGCGTATCGCCTGAACATGTGCAGATCCGAACATCTGTGCGGAGAAGGTAACGCCGGCCCGCGTTCTCTTGCGGCCGGCATCCCTTGTCGTGTGCAGCGACGCCTCTGCGACACACGGCGCCGCATATTCCACACCATCCCTCGATCCCTGGTGCATAATACCCCTGCTTGCAAGACGCGTGAATTTCAACGGCCCACATGCAGAATTAAATTGACCCATCCAGTGCCAACCAACACGCATGCCGGCGCACCCAACCTTTCAGCCCAGGCCCGGAATGGCGATAAAACACGCATGCCATTTATGGCGCACATGCGCCCATCCAGACCTCTCCTGCTTGGCGCCGTGCAGCCTGATTGGCTGTTCTGACGCTCTGCGGCCTCCAGCAGCGTCAATGCCAGGCATAATGTGCGGTGCGCCATCACGTATCACTCCTCGACTCCACGCAGACCTTTCGATATGCTATTGTGTTAGTGCCCGACCCAAATCACAGCGTCGACTTCCCAGTGACGAATACGGCTCTGTCATACATCTTGAAACGGATCACGAAATCTTGAAACGGATCACGAACCACCATTCTCGGGCGCACAGCACTGTCGGAGACACCCCAAGGAATGGCGCGGTTATGTTATGGCGCGCTCGCCCGTCCTGTCGCCCCCCGCAGTACTTATTTTAACACCAGCCCGGCGTTCTTGTTTATGACCCTGTCGCGAGGCGCGTAGGGCGCTATCTGCGATGCGCAGCCAATGAAAACAAATCTATACCTCCCGAACCAGACCTACAGCGGCCGCCGCCACTGTTGAAGCGACGAGGTCACGACTGCGTAGCAGCCAGCAGGCGCGGCACTCCTCGTAACAACGTTTCCGCGGCCTTTTTTCAGCGTCTTTCAAAGTTGTCCACTCGGTGCTCGCTTAGCGGTTGCGGTCAAGGCTGCCATGGGGCCCGTCGGCGCATCCGGGCCCTTCTCCGCAACCTCATGGCTGGCATAATGATACGGATTCAGCAGCGTCAGAATCGACGAACGCCTGCAACACAAGAGAGTGCGTGCACATCCCAGACGCCAAAAGTTGAGCGCCAGGCAGCGTGTGCGTTAGACTGGCCGAGCAAGTCTGCTTAGCGCAACATTAAGGGCGTTTTCACCTGGGCCGAGAACCAACAACGGTGTATGTCTCAGCGATTGCGATCGAGTCCAACTCCGCAACAACTCAGGAGGACAGCGCAACAGAACCGTATGTATCACCCTTTCCCGCCCGACAGAGTGGCAGGCAACCACGCCCGCAACAACGACTTCAGAACCGAAGCAAGCCGCCGAGCCCATGGCTCACCTGGGCTCCTTGGCGCCCGGATGTTTCGCGGCGGGATGTTGCTCGGGAGCCTCGCCCGCCTCCAGGTCATTGGTCAACGACTTTGAGGGTGTCTTAGAGAGGGCGCTTGGCGTCTTGACGAGGGCGGTGACGCCGGCGCCTACAGGCGCGGGGACGCCGGGCAGGGGCTCGGGCGTGGCCCCGAAGACGGCCCGCAGGATGAGCTGTATCACACCGATGATGGCGCCGAAAAGGTTGGGCAGCCACAGGTTCACGTCCTGCGAAATGGATTTTGATGAGTGGAGCGGAGTAAAGATTACAGAATTGGCGCCGCCAGTCGCTGCACGTCTGCACGCGCCCAACCTTTCGTAGGGGACAGGCTGGACCAAAACCACTGGTGCGCTTCAGGCCGTACTGGCGTTACTACCCCAGCCTGCAGATATGATAAGCCGAGTGAGTCCAAGGTATTAAACATATGAATGTGTGTGTTACATGGTTGGAGGGTGCATAACCCCGTACCTGTACAACTACCCATACGAGCCGTCGGCCCATGAGCACGCAAAGAACGCCTAAAAGCACGCGCGCATGATGTAAACATACGACCACACGTCCGATGCCCCTGGCGAGGGCTTTGATGAATGGTTTTTGTGCTGCTGGCAGAGCGGCCCCGGGCCTCTTAGAGGACCTTGAGGATCCCCCACACCCTCCGACTCTCTGCGTGCCACGCGCCCTGCTCACCTTGAGCGCAAACCCGTACGCAGTCCACAATCCGCCGTTGGCAATGGCAGTGATAGCGAGCGGCGGATAAATTGAGATGGCGTTCTTGCGACGAATTATATCGTACATTGAAGAAAGCGGGATCAGGTAATAGCACATTAGGATGATGATCGCGTTCGTGCCCCTGCATGATTTGGACACAGGCGTCAGCGCAGCACGACGGCGCTGTGTCAGTTGATCGAGGTGCCTTTGGCGACGGAGCGGGACGCAATGCCGCTGAACACTCTACACGCACCACATCCGTTCCACAGCCGTTTTCTCCATGGCGAAAAGTGCGACGATGCCCATGGTGATGAAATGTGCGGACGCCAGCAGCGCGATGCCCATGATGCGGTCTTGGACCTGCACATCGCCACACACCGGAAGTTCTCACGACACTGACAACTTTTAGGATTATGATGTATCGAAATGGGTCTGGTCTCTGAGGCGGCAAGATGTCATGTTCTCCTACGACGATCTGGGTCCGGGGGTGCCCGTTTCATCTGGGCTGGGGCTTCATCTGGGTCGCGGAGGGATCACAATCCGTCTTGGCTGGATCGGATGACCATGATGATGATGATGATGATGATGATGATGATGATGATGACGTCCAAAGGCACGCCAGCCAAGGTAAATGCCAGGCATCGTGTCGCAAGCGGCCAGACACCACAACAGCGACTGCTGTGTAAACTGACCCAAATCGTTGCTCACCGGCCGTGGAGCTGCCGAATGCGCCGTCAGCGTGAAAAAGACACCCGCGACAAAGCCTGTGGTTATGAGAATCAGTGCATTGACGGCGGAAAAAGACTTTTGCCTGTCGTGCGTGCCAGCGACACACGGACACGACGAAGCAAGAGCGCACGCACGCGTGTCTGTGCTGGCTAATGGCTGTCAACTAGATCGTGCTCCCAGAACTCGATTACATAACCAGCACAGCACCACCACGGCATTCTCCAACTCAACCCTGACAGCCCGACCAGCTCGTGGGCACCAACTCAAATCAGGCATGCGCATCCGTATCCTGCCGCACCGATGAAGTTGGACGGGAACAGGTAGGGGTTCGAAGTGGCAAAGCCGTAGGCCAACCATCCCATCGCGTTGTATGCCGTTAGAGGAAGCGGCAGAGGGTTTAAGTCCTGCATCCAGCCGGCCGGCCTTCAGCTTGTTGAACGGCCCTGATGGTTGACGCGTGGGCTCCACTTACCCCCAGTTTGCCAGTTACCCGCAGCTTCATTACTGCTGGCACAGGAGATATAAGCATTAGCGATGCCAGAAGGTTGCCAAACGCTGGCACAACGTTAAGTAGCACCACCGATTGCGGCATTTTCTTCCGAAAGCAGGGTTTGGCTACCCAGCAGAAGAGAGAGTCGTTCCTTGAAGGGGCACTTAAGCAACGATCGAAGGGGAAAACACTGCAACAATGACTGGAAGAATACTTTTAGTCAATGCCTAACGTAAGTTGAATCAAATATATATATAAACAACATAAACACAGGTGAGAAACTTGATACTCAAAATAGACAAGCGATATTGGCTGGCAAGTTTTCGTGCTGTGCTGTGTTTGTACTCACCACCTAGTACGACTTCAAATGAACCGACAGCAACGCACACAGAAGCTCCTCGCCAATCCACATCGATTTACAGGCTGATTATAACACAACATGTTATCCTGGATAGGCTTGGTGCAGACTAACGCGTCTTCTGACTCGGAAGCCGCAACGGCTGCAGTTGCCGCACCGACACCAAGCCTTTCCCTGCGCCAGCGCCTAAGCGTACATTATGCGGCTTGATAAACGAGAATTCTTTGTTGCCTTGGGGCTGCATACCAGGGAAAGCACGGGCACTGACGCAGCTCGCTCGTATACGCCTGTATACGCTGTGGCACGTTGCAGCCCGGATGCTATTTCGACTTCCGACGTATCGACTCATCTCCCCGACCTTCCACTTCATCCAGATGCGCCACACTGTTTTTCACCAAGGCCGCCGCACCGTAATCCGTGTTGGTATGTCACGCTGTTGCGCAGGCGTTCCCATCCAAGCGCTCCTTTTTCTGTAATCGTTAACCCGTATCCCGAGTTATGTCTTTTTTGCGCATTTCCCTTTCAGCTTTCGTCCAATTTATCTGAAGCCGGAACGCCCCAGCTGCAGGACGGACTGTTCGGATCAGCTGAAGGGGCAACCTCGATCGGCTTAAGGGGGGAATCCATGTGCCAGCCCACCCATCGAGCTCCGGCTTGCATCACCGTAAAATCTGTACGGATACTGCGAGCGGCACTTGCACATGAGCGAAGTGATGTGTATGTTACAAGTTGGTATCATAGCTACCAACCCAGAACCCGCCCATGCGTGAATCCCAGCTCGATCGCTGCTCTCACGTACGGCAACCAACGGTCCCGTAACCACTTGGTACAGTTGCTTATTGTTAACAAGAGAAGAGCTTCTGCAAGTACAATTGCCAGCGAAACGAGAGGACAGCACCATTCAGCGACCTCTCCAGGCAGAGAGGAACGGCCTCGCTTGGTTCTGCGTTCGCCCGCTGACAGCCAACGTCGTAAAACCCTACCAAGGTACGACAACCCCTTGCACGACATTTTAAAACACTAGAATATACGATGCTGCTGAAGTATGCACGACATGTACAAACATGCACAGCACATGCAGGCATGGTTTCCGCAAATGCGCACGGAACCGGGAGGCGAGAGAAGACACTGCACAGGAGACAGGCTACCGACAGTCAAAACAACACCCGATGCATATGGCGTAGCATCGCCCTCCATCCTGCTCTAGCTCTTGCTGCCCTGCGCGCTTCGCAACCAAACGCAAACAGACGCCTACCGCCAGCAGGCGGGCGGGCGACCTCCCTCTTCATTTATTTCACACTTCACCTTGTCAAGCCATTCACACCTCCCTTGAAGGTGGAGACTTGCAGGCGGGGTGCCCACGGCACAAGTACTTTGCCCAAACCCGCCGTCATGATCCCTGGATGCCGTGCAGAATGCTGCTTTTACTGCTGCTGCCGCAAGGAAACCCACCGCCTCTTCGCTCCGCACCCTGAACCCGTCCACCGCTCCGCGCCGCCATGGCGAAACCTCTGCATGGACCCAGCCACGTCCGTACACGGACCCATGGGTCGCTCCTCTGCTCGTGGCGTTTCGAAAGAATACGGCAAAATACGGCCCGCATGCAAGTAACACACAGGGTGACGGCGCACCGACCACCAGCACTGCCATCATCAACCTTCGCACTAGACATAGACATGCAATGTACACGTGATAATACAACAACAAGGTGACGACGACGATGACGACGCGGTGTTATCTTCGCCACACACGCTCACACTACACTACACGTGCGCGAGGGCACGCTGCTGCGACTTGCTTGTGGGCTGCACGCCTGAGCTCCTCGTTCGCGCTCTCTTCCACCACAGAGGAACTCGCCTCCGTGGATGCGTGCCTGATGGGTGGATGTGTTGCTTGCCTTGGCATCACCCACACTACACTACACGTGCGCGAGGGCACGCTGCTGCGACTTGCTTGTGGGCTGCACGCCTGAGCTCCTCGTTCGCGCTCTCTTCCACCACAGAGGAACTCGCCTCCGTGGATGCGTGCCTGATGGGTGGATGTGTTGCTTGCCTTGGCATCACCCCACGCTGTGTCGCCAGGTCGCCGTGCGTCAACGCCCTCAGAGGACGGACACGGTTCAAGCGAGGAAATGCAACGCAATGCAAAGCAAGGCGCACAAACAAATCAACGGGTTGAACCCAAATCAATCAAAGGCAGCAAAGAAGGGCGCTCGGAGCGGTAAGGCGGCATGCCAAGATGCCCGGTCGCGCGCGCGCGCCACGCCCGAAAGCACAAACATCACAACCCGCCAGCCGCGCGCACACTCGGGGCTGCACACGTGCCCCGGCCTCCCCCTCCCTCGCCCTCAACAGCGCCTGTCCCGACCCGCGCCTGGCGGAAGGCCTGGGCACGCAGGGACGCCTCCTAGTATGCCTTTGCCGCCGCTGCCCTCGCGTGCTGTGATGCACGATGACCGTTGCAACCCCATCCTGCGCAAACCCCGCTGTCGCTCTCACCTCCTCTCCTCCCACCCTCCTCACCCTTCCCACGCCCACGGGGGTTGCAGGCCCGCTGCCGCGCCCGTCCACCTGCCCGTGCCCCTGGCCGGATCGTCCCCTCCCTCCCTCCACGTGTTCCTTCCCCCCTCGTACAAGCTCCCTGACCCCTCCCATGCATTGTTGTCTCCCTCCCTCTCGGTGTTTTTCTTCCTCACGCACCCCCTTCCTGGCCCCTTATCCCAGGCCGATCCGCCTCGTCGGCCCTTCCTTCCCTCCTCCTTCCACCATCAATATACACCCTGCACACAAGGCAAAGGCCGCATCTCGCCCCGAGCCACTCTCCCAGAGGCACTGAGCAGCGCATTCGCCCGCACTCACCGCCGCTAAACCATAGACCCTGAGCCCTCCGATAACAAGTATTCGTACGACACTGTCGTAACGCCACGACAGTCGTACCACGTGCCCGCGGCATCCCCACCTACGCCACGATCCCCGCCAAACCCGCCGGGGGACCCGGGGGACCGGGTGCGGGCGCGGGCGCCGGCGCGGGTGCCTGGCCGGAGCCGGTCAGTCCCGCCGAGGGGCCGGTGGTCGGACAGCTGAGGGATGTCAGCCTCACGCTTTGACGGCCACCTTGGCGGGGGCGGCGGCGGCGGGCGCCGCGGGGGCGGGGGCCGGGGGCAGCTTGCGGCGGACGGGCACGATGTTCTCTTCGTCGCTCTCCACACTCGGCACCTCAAACTTGATGCCGGCCTGCGATTGGGGTTGGGGTGGGCGGGTTGGGCGGGTTGGGTTGTAGGAGATGTGGCGGTGGATGCACCCATCGGCTTAGCTGCAAGCTGAGTTGCAGGTGTATCTTCAAGAGCTCCCTTCCGGATCTGACCCCCGCGGCCTAGGAAACGATAGCGCACGGCCACGCACCACGTAATCCACAACGAACTTGGGCGGCAGGTAACCGTTGATGATTCGGTTGATGGTTGTGAACAGCGGGAACCGCTCCTCCCACTTGCGGGTCTGTGTGGCGGGGATGCGGAAGGGGACCAACGGTCCAGGGGGGGCCATGTTGGCGAAGGGGGGGGCATGTCAGCGAGGAGGTGTGTGTGTGTGTGTGTGTGTGTAGAATTGCAACCCGCCCACGTGTGTGTGTGTGTGTGTGCTCGGAAGACGGCGCCTGCCGTACCCCCACAGGCACGGCGTCCCCCGCAACCCGACCACGCACTGGCACCACCCCATCAAACTCCCGCGTCCGTCGGCCCGAAAGACCCTAGTATACACACGGAAATGCGGGCCGGGCGGGTTCCCTTTCTGAACACACTGAAATGCGGGCCGGGCGGGTTGCATTTCTAAACACACACATATACTTCGCTTCTCACGGCTCAGTTATCTTGTACACACACATACACAAGTGCCTTTCCGCTGCCCTTCTGGTGCTGGGGGGAGAGAGGGAGAGGGGGAGGGGGAGGGCGAGGGAGGGAGACGCTGGGGAGCCCTACCTTGAGGATCTCCTGCACCTCGTTGCTGGTCAGCACGCCCTGCAGCTTCTGGCCCCGCAGCAGCTCCCCCTCCAGGTCCTCGAACGTGCGCGGCTGGCCCGCCTGTCGCACGACATACGACACACAAGGGTACACGCAGTCAGGGTCAAGGGGTGTGTGTGCGTGGCCCTCCTAACACGCGTGGCGCCCTCCCCTCTACCCCCACCCCCACCCCCACCCCCACCCCCACCCCCACCCCACCCCCACCCCCACCCCCACCCAACCGCATCACTCAGCAGTCCGCGGGCTCCCACGGCCCTCCTCGAAACCCAACCCCTCTGCAAAACCCACGCACCCTGCTTTCCCCCTTACGTGCCACCCCCTGGATCGGTTCTATAGCACCCGCGGGCGGGTCCCTTCTCATAAAACCCTCGGTCCCTCGCGTCCTGCAGCCCCCCCTCCCGCAGCCCCTGCTCTTCCCCCTCCCGCAGCCCCTGCTCTTCCCCCTCCCGCAGCCCCTGCTCTTCCCCCTCCCGCAGCCCCTGCTCTTCCCCCTCCCGCAGCCCCCACCAGCTGCGCCTTGGTCCAGGCCTCCGCCACCAGTCGGTTGCGGCCGCCGTAGCAGGTGGCCACCAGGTCGCCCACCCCGCAGCTCTCCAGGAAGGTGTCGTCGCGCACACTGGGGTAGAGGGCCTTGGAGAAGGCGCGCATCTCGATCAGGCCCTGAGGGGGCGGGGGCGAGGGCGGGTGGCGGGGGCAGCTCATCCAAGTGCTGTAAACCCAGCCAGCAGCATGGGGAAGCCGCCCCAAAGCCCCCCACGCCCCACCAGTACTCCATCCGGAGTTCCGAACCCAACCCTTCCCAGCTTCTACGGGGAAAGAAACAGCTCCCCACCAACACCCCATCCGGACCCCAACGCTCCCCGCCCACCCCGGGATACAGCTCCCCCCGGGCTGTTTTTTTTAATTTTAAACCCGGGAAGCAGCTCCCCTTCACCACAAGCCACCACCCCACCCGGGCCAACCCCTCATGATGGATAACCCCCTCATGATGGATAACCCCCTCACGATGGATAACCCCCTCACGGGCCCCCACCCACCTGGCGGATGATGGTGGCCTTGGAGTTGGGACCCAGCCCCAGGCCGTCAACCATACCCGCGCCCAGAGCCACGATGTTCTTGAGGGTGCCGCACATCTCAGCACCCACCTGGGGGCCGAAAAGGGGGTGGTGGTGGGTGGGTATAGGAAATTGGTAGACATATTGGTGGTGGTGGGTGGGGGTTGTGGGGCGCCGGGGTGTGAGGCGTGGGTGTGGCGTGGGGCCGGGTGTTCAGTTCAGGTTGCATGTGATTCAAGCATCCGGTAACCAGTTGCAAGGCGACGACGGGCCGCATGATACGACGACACGGAAGGTCCTCCGCCGACAAGCAGGGCGCGCGGCTGGGCGCCGGGCTGGCTGTCTCGCTGGGCGCGAATCGTTGGTCGTGGCACGACCCGGCGGACACCCGCAAAGTGAGGCGACAGGCGACAGGCGCGACGCGGCGAAGCGACCCGGACCGCCCCGTGCGCAGCTGTGCGACCCACGGGTCAGTTCCCTGCGACCCACGGGTCACCCGACGACGAGAGCTGGCCACGTCTGTCTCACCGGGTCGGGCAGGAGGTTGATGCGGAAGTACGGCCGCTCGAACAGCTTCTGGAACATCTCGGCGGTGTCCAGATTGTCGTACCTGTCGGGCGCGGCACGCGAGGGTGTGTGTGTAACTTCACGTCGGGTTTGGGGTTTGGGTTCACTAGGGGTGCGCTTTCGGGAAGTCAATAAGAGTCGCGAGCGGGCGGCCCCGTGGTAGCAGCTGGCGACGTGTCAGTGACGCCTGGGTGCCGTACCCTGCCGTACTGCCCTGGGATAGGTGACCTCCGACCGGTGCCGATGGGGTGACCTGGCATCGTTTTGCATGGGCGACGCCAGTTGCCAGTTGGTGCTTGGTCATGGGTGGTTGGCGGTCGGTGCCGCGACACGACATAGTGTCACCATCGGGGCGTGTGTCACCATCACCGCCACTGCCACCGCCATCTCTGCTATGCACCCCTCTGCATCCCTCCCCCACCATCTGCTGACGCAAACGCCCCCTTCCACCCTTTGTGAGCACACACCCCAGACCAGGGCAGCCTGGGCCGCCTTCTTGATCACACCACACCGGACCCCACCGGACCCGACCGAGGAGAGCAGCCTCTCACCCGATGACTGCCTCCGACAGCTGCTCCCGCCCGATGTCCTGTCGTACACACGGGAGGGCGCGGCGGAGGACGGCGGAGGCAGAGGGTGGTTGGGCGGAGGGCGCCGCAGGTCACGGTGGCAAACAAACAGAAAAGACGGACACACGGACACACACACACACACAAACACATGCACATACACACACACGTTTCTCCGACATAGCAGCCTTTCGTTTTTTGTATGGGTCGGGCATCGGGTATATTTTATACGCATACGGGCAACCTTCGGGCACTAATCCGCCTGTGCATGTCACGCTTTCCTATTCTGCCTGCCCAAGCAACACACACACACACACACACACACGGCCGGTCTCATATCTAAACCCACCCCCCGCCCCACCCGCCCCCCGCCCCACCGTGGCGATGTTGGCGCCCATGAGCACTGCGCAGTCGATGCCCAGGTAGCGCCGCACCATCTGGCTGATCAGCTGCGGCCCCTCGGGGCGCACCCGCATGCCCTTGGTCAGGCTGATGGCGGCCGCACCGGGCTTGATCTGCACCCCGGGGGAGCGGCGGGGGAAGGGAGGGAGGGAGAGAGGAGCGCCAGGGCGGGCGGGAGGGTGGCGGCCGTGGTTGAGGGTTACCTCTTCCCCTCAAACGGGGGCCCCACAGACACCCCCACCCGCTCACCCCCAACCCTAAACCCTGCCACACGACCACCCGGCCCCACCCGGCCCCACCGCCGCGCCCCACCGCGCCGCCTCTCGATCGAGGGTCGACCCACCTTGCCGCTGAGCTGCTTGCAGATACTGTGCATGAACTGGTGGGGGGCGCAGAAGACGAGCAGGTCCGCCCCCGCCGCCGCCTCCACGATGTTGGGCACCGCCACCACGTTCTCGCCCAGGTCGAAGCCGGGGAAGTATTTGGGGTTCTACAAGGTTGGGAGGGGTTAGGGGTGTAGGGGTTAAGAGGGTAGGGGGTAGAGGTTAGAAAGGAAAGACGGGGGGGTTGGACGTTGGAGGGTAAGGGGATTTGGAGGTTTGCAGGGGTGGGCCTCGACGGAGGATTGGACGGTGTCGGGACGCCACGGGACGCATTCCGTCGACTCGGCGTGAAGGCCTGAACCACCCGCACCGGATCCAAAAGTGGACCCAGCATGGATGCTCAGAAGGCAACGGCCGCGGAGGTCCCGGGGGAACCGGCGCTGCGCTTCCCCCCGTCCCTCGTCCCCGGGATTTCGACCGCCCCGCGGCTGTCGCAGCTCAGTAGGAGAGGAAGAGGTGCCTCGTCGCATGCAATCATTCACGGCGGAAGAGGTGCACGGAGGAGGCGGTCGTGGAGGAGGCCCCCAACCCGAACCCCACACCCCGACCCCGGCTCCCTTGATCCATCATTCCACCTTCCACCTCCTCGCCGCTCGCCCCTTCCTCCCTAAATACCCTCCCACGCCATAACTACCCCGAGCGCGCTTCACAAACGCTGCGGCCCTGGCCAACATCGATGCCTCGCAGGGTCCCCTCAACCCCACCGAGGGCCCCGCCTCCAGGCCCTCCCGCTCAGCCTCCAGGCCCTCCCGCTCAGCCTCCAGGCCCTCCCGCTCAGCCTCCAGGCCCTCCCGCCCCGCCTCCAGGCCCTCCCGCCCCGCCTCCAGGCCCTCCCGCTCAGCCTCCAGGCCCTCCCGCCCCGCCTCCAGGCCCTCCCGCCCCGCCTCCAGGCCCTCCCGCCCCGCCTCCAGGCCCTCCCGCTCAGCCTCCAGGCCCTCCCGCCCCGCCTCCAGGCCCTCCCGCCCCGCCTCCAGGCCCTCCCGCCCCGCCTCCAGGCCCTCCCGCTCAGCCTCCAGGCCCTCCCGCCCCGCCTCCAGGCCCTCCCGCAGCCCCCCCACACATACACACACACGCTCTCCGGCGCACCTCGTGCGTCTCGTTGATCACCTCGGTCAGCTTGCGGCCCTGTGGAGGGAGGCCGGAGGTAGCAGGTGGGAACGTGGGGTGGGTGCGCGGGGGTGTGGGGTTGAGAGGATGAGCGCAGAACGAACCCGGTGGTGTGTGTGTGTGTGTGAGTGTGTGTAAGCAGGGTTACAACATACCGGGGGGTACAGCAGACCCCGGGGTGAAGCAGGACAGGACAGGACAGGACAAGACAGGACAGGAGGCAGCGGAGGCGGGCAGGTGGGGGTCAGGTCGGTCGCCATCGTGCAAAATTAACAGCAACGCCGTCCAGCACCAGCACAGCACCCACGCCGCCGCCACCGAGCCGCACCTCGTAGTCCTCCTCGAAGACCCACATCCGGATCTCGTCCACGAAGTCATCGGCCGGGTCGTCCGCCAGCGTGTTCTGCGCCATCATGCGCACCGCCGCACACGCCCACGCGCCGCTGCCGATCATGGCCACCTTGTAGCGCGCCAGCACGTCCACCAGCGTCTTGTAGTCGTACACGTACCTGCGTGCGAGCGATGTGTCGTACAAGGCCGTACAATGTATGTCGTACATGAATGTACATAAACGATGTACGCAAGTGGGCGGCGGGAGGACATACGCACTCGGGGCTCCGTGCCCTGCTTTAGGTAAAGAAGAGGTGCGTGTCAACGGGTAAATGGATGCGAATGCATTTGGGGGCGAAGCGGAAAAAAAGTGTGTAAGTGTGTGTCCATCGGATGGGGTGGGTGCAGGTTAAGCGGGTCGTCCTTCTTCCTCGCTAGAACGTGCTCGTCCATGACTGCTTTCGCCAGTGGCCCGCGGGACGCCCTTCGGGCCTGACCACTGACCCACGGGGCACTCCACCCTCCACCCACACACGCCGCCCCCTCACCCACCACTCTGCCTCCGCCGCCACCGCGGGCCGCTCGATAACGCCGCCGTAGCCGATGAAGAGATCTGCGCCACCTGTGATCTGTACGGCCTCCAGATCCGTGATTCCATCGCCTTCGGGGAGGGGATGGCACACCACGCACCGACCCGCGGGTCAGGATCTCAGCAAGGAGTGGAGGGCGAGGGACGGGGAAACTCAACGCAGCCGTGCCGTCCCTCCCTCCCGCAATACTTTCACTCCCATCCCACCCCGAGTCGGCATCTAAACCCGAGGTGCCGTACCAATCATGACGACGGTGTTGTACGGATTCCGCTGCCGGATGCGGGCGATGGCCTGCGCGCGGGAGGGGGAGGGGAGGGGCCGGAGGGTGAGATCGGGCTGAGGCGGACGACAAGCCTTAGGGGGAGGAAGGGGAGGGGAGGAGGGCCCACAGGGGCGGAGAGGGGCCCCGAAGGCCCCGAAGGAGGATGGATGGGTGGGTCGGTCTGCGGGCGGGAGATGTGTGCAGATGGCCTGACACAAATAGATAGATAGATAGATAGATAGATAGATAGATAGATAGATAGATAGATAGATAGATAGATAGATAGATAGATAGATAGATAGATAGATAGATAGATAGATAGATAGATAGATGGATGGATAGATAGATGGATTGATAGTTACGATGAAGTATGGGCGCCTGAGTTGATGCGGTGCGCCAGAGTGGACCGACAGCCCGGCGCCGACACCACCTGCTGCAGGCAAGACACCCCGATGCAGGCATGCAGCCCCCGGGGTGTCCTCCCGGACGACCGACCCATGGACTCACGCGCCAGCGACTCCCCCTCGTCCGCAAGTCAGTCCCGCCCAACCGCCACCCCGCCCCGGCCCCACCCACCTCCGGCTTGCCCTGGTTGTGGGCGGTCGGCTCCGACATGTCGAACCCCACCTGCGCACCCACCCACATCGCCACCCAGCCACCCCGCCACCGGGCGACGGTCCCACAAGGGGGCGGGGGGGGGCACAGGGGTGTGTTTGTCTCAGGATGGGTCCTTGCCTCCAGACTACATGTTACGGTGTATGATGTTGAGGGTTTAAGGGTTTCACAGCCGCTGCCGCGACGGGGCTCCTGGTGTATGCGCCCCACCCGCCCGACGCCCCCTCCCCCCCTGGAGCGCTCGAGCACAGGGCTGGGCAGCTAGGCCGCTAACTCCCGGACCTGAAGCCGGACAGTGTCCCGGCGGTGCCTGGGTTGACTGGACCCGCGCGGCCCGCCCTGCATGCCCCCCCCAACCCACCCCTTAGCAGCAGCGCAGTTTGAATAGGTCACCCACCTTCCTTTACCTTCCTTTTTGCGCTGTACCCCCCGCCCCCGACGACGACGACGACGACAACGACAACGGACCTGCAGCAACCACTAGGGTCCCCCCACGGGCCTCCACGCCCCTAACCCCCGCCCGTCTCTACCTCCCGATTCATCCGACTCAACAAGCACCGCCCGCCCTCCAGTCCTCCGGACCCCCTTGTCGTGATCCCTGGCCCTGCGTCCCCACCACTACCCCGAACGCGCACACAAACCAGTATAACGGTAAAACTGGTTTTAGGTCAGTTACCGGTTTCTCTGCTGAACATATGCATACACGCACAGCTCTCCTGTCCACGCAGCCACACCCCTCGGTTTCCCCCCATGCACACGCACACGCACACGCTTTTTTGCTTACACACAGTTCTCCTTGGTCCCCCCCCCATGCACGCGCACCCCCCCCATGCACGCGCACCCCCCATGCACGCACCGCCCCCCATGCACGCACCCCCCCCCCCCATGCACGCGCACCCCCCCCATGCACGCGCACCCCCCCATGCGCGCACCGCCCCCCCATGCACGCATCCCCCCCCATGCACGCGCACCCCCCCATGCACGCGCACCCCCCCATGCACGCGCACCCCCCCATGCACGCACCCCCCCGCACGCGCACCCCCCCCCTCCACGCACCAGCTTGGTGGGCTCCCCGGTCTCGTCGTCCCACTGCCAGTTCATCCGGTTGGCGAAGACGTTGGACTTGGGGATGCCCAGGTAGGCGGCGATGGGCAGCGTCAGCTCACTGCGGGGTGCACGGCGGGAGGGGGTACAGGAAACAGCCCATGGGGGAGGGGTGCGGGTGCGGGTGCGGGTGCGGGTGTTCAGCTGGGAATACCCCTCCCCCCGGTTGTGTGGTCCGGGTGAGTGGTCGGGGTGTGTTGAGTATCCGAGGAGGCAGGGAGTTGGAGCGGAGTGGATAAGCGAATCGACGGGATGTAGTTGCTTGGCTGCAGGGTCTGTAGAACGACGCGGTGGGGCTGGTGGTGGCCATGGTGTTGAGGTGGGCGGTGGCGGTGAAAGCAGGACCCGACCTACCCCGCCCCCCCCGTGACCCCCCTGACCCCGCATCATCAACCCCGCCCACATCCCCCACCGGAATCCTCCGCTGATCAGGTAAATGGCCACTCCGCGGGCCTGCAGCGCCTTGATGAGGTCCTTGATGCCCTGATGGGCTCAGGGGGGGGGACGGGGGCGGGGGCGGGGACAGAGGCGGGGGCGGAGGCGGGCGCGGAGGCGGGGGCAGAGGTTTGCTGTGGTGGAGGCAAGACGGGGGGAGGGGACCCGCCGGGGTGAGTGCTAGGTGGGTGGAGGAGGTTCGCCCCGGGGCCGACCCAGTCCTTCCAGCAGAGCACACCTGCCATGACCGCCCGGAAGCCGCCGCGCGTCACGGGCCGAGGGGGCCGAGGGGGCCAGGGGCCGAGGGGGCCAGGGGCCGAGGGGGCCACCTGGGGACACCAAATCCCCCGGACAGCCACAAGCCAGTCGGTGACGTGTCGTGACAGGGGTGCCGCTGTCTCGATTGACACCAGGGTCCCTCTCTCGACATCATGGTCCGCGCAGTGCGCACCGAACCCGCACGTCGAGAGCCATATCCATTCTGCGCACCCCATCCACGCACCCACCCACCCACCCACCCACCCACCCACCCATCCACCCACCCACCCACACCCACACCCACCCACACCCACCTCACCCCCAGCCCCCATCCCGGCGACCTCCCCCTTCCGCACTGTCCGCCTGCCCTCCTTGATGCCCTGACCTATGCTGCCCTCCCCTCCCTCAGGCCCTCCCTCAGGCCCTCCCTCACCGGCGCCAGGCGCGACTCGGGCGGGTGCGCGGCGATGAAGTTCTTGATGTCCTGCGGCGAGCAGTTGATGATGTTGAGGCGGTCCTCGAGCGCCTTCTCCAGGGATAGAGAGCCGTCCATGGCCTGGGGGGGGGGGGGTTTGGCGGGGGGTGGCGGGGAGGGGGCACGCTGTGTGTACGTGTTGGGTGGCGGGGAGGGGGCACGGTGTGTTTAGAAATGCAACCCGCCCGCCCGCCCGATCCGAGGGGGCACGGTGTGCGTACGTTATGTACGTGTTTAGGGTTTGAGAAACCCGGCGTGGGTATGTGTGCAAGCGTGTATCTTCGACTAATTATCAGTGCAACGTGTGTGCGTGTGTGTGTGTGTGCTTCACAAGGAAGCCCCGAACCCCGTCTGTGCGTGCGTTTGGAACAGGCTGAAGTGGCGGGGGTGCGCGCCCTGGGGATTTCGCGGGATTTTCAGCCCCCGACACACTTCCACACCCCGACTCTGGCCACAGCCGAGGAAGGTGTCGCCGCGCCTGCGGCCTTACCTGCCCCGCCCCGCCCCGCCTGGCCCCGCCTGGCCATGTTCCCCGTCATCGGGCCCTATCATCCATCCATTGGCCCTGGGTCCCTGCTTTGATGGTGAGATGCTGCCCGCCCATCACCCACACCGCCGTACCGTGCCGTACTGCCATACTACATGTACTGCAAGCTGTGTACGTACGTAAGACGGGGGGCGGGCCGTACCATGTTGGTCAGCTCCGCCACCTCTTCCTTGACGCCCATGAACTCGGCCAGGAGGTCCAGGGAGTCGTTCACCGTGATCGTGCCTGGAAGGGCGAGGAAGGGGGGGCGGGGGGCCGGGGCGGGGCCGGGAGGGTAAGGAATTGGTAGTGGTAGACAAGTTTGTATTGCTGGGGCGGGAGGTTGAGGAAATCTGAGGGCAAGGATGAACAGAGCCGTGGGGAGGGCGTAGATGAGATGGACGGCCGTCTGGCAGGCATCCTTGGCTGCTGCTGCGTTGGCTGCTGCGTTGGCTGCCAGGGCCGAAATCCGGGGATCCGATGGGATGGGGGTGCGTGGTGTAGGTGGGGGGGGGGATGAGGCTGTCGTTGGCAGAATGGTGATTGCCGTTGGATGGCGGGTGGATTGGAGGTCGAGGTAAGCACGACTTATGCAGGGGACCGGGGACTGGACTTCCCTCCGCGCATGTTTCCCAGACGATGGAGGCGGTGGAGGTGGCGAAGGAGATGGCGGTGGCGGTGGAGGTGGCGAAGGAGATGGCGGTGGCGGTGGAGGTGGCGAAGGAGATGGCGGTGGCGGTGGAGGTGGCGAAGGAGATGGAGGTGGAGGTGGAGGTGGCGAAGGAGATGGAGGTGGAGGTGGAGGTGGCGGTGGCGACGGAGGATCACATGGAGCGGCGGGGAACGTGTGAAATGGAGGCAGCTGCATGATGATATCGGTCCTCTGAGGGCATGGCTCTGGGTTGCCGCAGCCATTGCCGGTCAATGGCTGTGGCCAGTGACGTCACACGGCGGCTCGAAAGTGTGGTTCGTTGTGTTGTTGTGTGTGCGTGTCAGACAGTTGGGACCATGTTTGACGGGAAAGGTGCGGGTCTCCGTGCAAGGGAGGGCCACCACGACTGTGTCCACATATAGCAGCTGGACGCACAAACCGAGGCTAAACGGGCGCTGTCCGGCCACTGCACTATGTTGCAACATGCATAACTGTGCTCTGGGTTTCTCACGCATCTGCAGAAAAGAAGAATTGGAATTTTTACGCAAAGATCGATTACCGGCGCTGTGCCAAGTACCCGCAGAGGCGATGCGCTCCGATAAATATATATAACAATACGAAACTTCGATATGCAAGCAGAGCAGCCGTCATAGTGGTGCCCAGGGTGTTGCCGACGGTGTCGGCAGGACCGCTGCATTCGCTTCTAGCATGAATCGCAACTGCGCTTGTTAGGATCAACCAACTTACAGTCAACATCGAAGCAGACTGCATCCACGCGCCGCCAAATCGACAAAACTCGGTCTGATGGACTTGTATTCGGCGTGTAGGTCTTCGTCGCGGCACTGCTGGCATCCTCCACTGTCCTAACAGCAACATTCCTCCCGCGGACCATCATCTCAGTTTGTGACGGGCGGCAGGCGAGCGCATTCCCGAACCGTTGGAAAGAGGTCGCCTTCCGATTGAGACGCGCCGGCGTGCAAACTGGCCGTCGGGCATGCGCTCGGCACTGCAAAGACATCCTGCGCATCTGAAGCTGCATCTTTGATGGGGAACAGCGAGGACTTGCCAAATTGCGCGCTCGGTAGCGGCAGAGATAATTTCAATTGTAACTGTGTGCGAAGATAGGATAAGACACAAGAATTCTTCTCATCAATATCGCAGCGAGTCTTATCACCTGCGTGCCGAATTATTCGTTTCGCGGCTGTACGTACGGAAGCGTGCGCAATTTCTCTCTCCCAGTCGGTGTTTCAAGTACCGAGCAGACGCCTGGAGGCCAATCGCTGAAATGCAATTCATATACCGATCGGTAAGATCACAACCCAGGAAAGCCCTTGGATATTCCGCAAGATTAAACTCATACGCGACTTCAGCATGGCAGGGTTGCGGTTAGCTAAGGCAGTTGCCTTCTATTACCTTCATATGCCGTTACAATTCATTTCCGACTTCGAAGCTTTTTGTCGTAGCCCGACAGACGGCTCCTGCTGTAAATGACAAGACCCCGAAGGGTTAAGGCAGAAGGTGCATGGATTTCTTGAATCACAACAAACATGTTTCGCGCTACATGTTATTTTCTTTTTGCAACGAATGTTTGCAGTATGCGTGTGGCATGAGTCGCAGGTCGTGCTGCTACCGTTACCTTGCGGTGCATGCTATGTCAGATGTTGACTTTTTCCTGTCTCGCCGCATGGCGGCTGAAGGAGGAGAGCCTGCCTACCTCATCATCAGCTTGACAGCACTCGTGTAAGAACTTTCAACAGGGGCCACTGCGTGCGCCGAACGTGAGCATCCCGCCGCATCCTCATAAACTACACGAGACAAGCCACCCACAGCCAGGAAAGAGCAATCCTCTCGACCCCATGTATCGCGGACTTGTAATCGGCGCGGCTAAGCTCCGCAGCGTGTCACGGCAGATGACTGCACGCTGGTATTCCGTGACAAGCGGCTGCCTGCACTCCAGTAATTGTTACAAGGTGGACCCTTAGCCCCGACCTCGGGCGTTCCTACGGGCCCAGATAGCTCGTAGGCGCCTCATCGTAGCAGCCCCTACCAAGGACTGCGCATCCTCCATCACCCGCGGAGGGGGTTCATACAGCCATACCGGCCACGCACTACACCAGATTACCAGTGCACCAGGATTGTCTCTCCGGGAAACCGCACCAGACCCGCCGAATCACTTGACGAAGAGAGGGACGGGATGGGGGGCGGGGAGGGGGCCGGGGGGAATCCAGTATGAAGTCCTCTCCAGTTAGCCCCACCAATGACCGATCCGGCGCCTGAGCGCATCTGGAGCATTGAAACCAAACCAGGCTGAATGAATGAATGAACGGGAATACGGGATCAACGGTGTATACCAGGGCAAGCCCCAGGCTGTCTGCACCTCCCCTGGGGGCCCGTAAATCAGTGCAGAATCAGGCCCTATGAGGCGCAGCGCAGATAGCATCAACCCTGCCACCTTTGTCCGTAGCCGACCGTGCCTCCCGCATCAGCCCAGAGACGGAAGGCCGGCCTCCTCACTTGCCTCACTCATGTCTTCGGCATGTGCACCAGCTGTGCATTGAATGAATGAATGAATGAATGAATGAATGAATGGATGAATGAATGAATGAATAAAAGCATGAAGGAATGTTACAGATACCCCGGCAGGACCCCGGCATAAAGTAATCATGATAAGATGCATGTATGTCACTGGGCCGGGTGCATACCACTGGAGGTCATCATCACTGTGCGGCGGCACGGTCACCGGGTAGGCAGGGCGGGCTCAGGGGGGCTGCTGCAGTGAGCGTCAGTCAGCCTGGCTATGGCCGCCGTGACTGGCTGGCGTGCAGATGCACAGCATCTGCGGACGCCGTTTCCGAAACCGTTGCTGCAAATCGTGACTACCAGGGACAACCTACGTACCTACCTACCCCGGCGGCGCTCCACCGACGAAAAGGCGACGGAGCAACACCTACGTACCGTGGCAGAGAAGTGGCGGGATCAGACGCGCCAACAGCGCATGCACTTGGCGGCTCCGCGCCGTGCGGTGCGTGCCGTACGGTGCGTGCCGTGCGGTGCGTGCCGTGCGGTGCGTGCCGTACGGTGCGTGCCGTGCGGTGCGTGCCGTGCGGTGCGTGCCGTGCGGTGCGTGCCGTGCGCTGGCTTGGATGGGAACGAACTTGCAGCGCCATAGATAGATAGAGCATCGCAGATCGTGGCCCAGCCCCCTGCTGACGGCAGGCACATACAGCACACCTGCGTGGCTGCTCTGCCTGCCGTATCGTGTGTACCACAGGCGGCTCCACGCATACGGTACACGCATGCAGCCGCGTTCTCTGTCTCGGTTTATTCGCTTACATTGCGTGAGCTTTGGCTAAGTACCTGCAGCCCATCCAGCTATCACGACACAGGACGTGCTTGACACAGCGCGTGCCAGACACGGGCCACAGCCACTGGTGGCCCTGGCGGGTGGCAGTATGGCGGCTCTGGTGGCCGGCGGCACGGCATCTCGGCCCGGCGTCTCAGTTCCCGCGAGGGCACCCCGGCAGGAGCAGTACAGCCCACAGGAGTACATCATCGGGCGGCAGGACAGCCAAATCCCCTTCTCGAGCATATGCCTTTGCAGCGCGGTACGGCGGGTTGTATCTTGTATGTCGATCAGGAAGAGTACGCGATACGCCGATCACGCAGTTGTGTCGTGACACAGCTGCAGCAAAGCAACGACGACATATATACACCTTGATTCCCTGTTGCCTGCATGCCAGTGCGTGCGACCTGTCGGTGGGCACTGTATGTGCTGCGTTGTTCGACGGCTTAAATTCGTTGCTGTTGTATATATAAGAGATTTTGATAACAAATAAACCTCACGCAGCGGATAGATAAGTTCCGCAAGAGCAGTAACAAGTTAGTATTGTCGCTCGCCGGCTTGCCCTGGTGTACACTGTTGACCCCTTTTCGGGCGGGGTCCGCTGTAATTTCACTCATTCACTCCAGTGTGTCCGTGCAAGCAAGGTCGGCGGTAACTGACGGCAGATTTCATCAGACAGACGCTCGCGCGCGACTGTCATGACTGTCATGACTGCGCGCGACAGCAGTACGAATGGGGCCTTGAGGGCTACCGCGGCCCTGCTGGGCTGATCATGACCATTTGCAGGCTTGACGGAAAACTAATTATTAGCGTGATGTACGGTATCCCAACGGTATTAGCGGCGGCGTACAGGCTCCGCGAGTCTCACAGCCCCTGCCCCCTTATTCATCCACACCAGGGTTTCCCCAGTGTATCATGATAAATACTATCATTATTTAGAGTGATGTACTTGGTTTGTCTCTTACATACGCACGCCTGTAGGCCGCTCAGTACAGTCCGTCATGGTCCCATCTGAGAACCAAAACCAGAAATCAGATAATAAGATGTTTTCAGGGGCTTGCAGTAAAGGTACAGTGTGGGCCATGTAAGGGACTGAGCAATCCAGCAAGTTATGACACACATGCCAGCAGACCTGCCGGCGGAGCTGGCCCGAGCTGGCGGAGCTCGAAATACGAACTCCACGAGCGACGTCCGTTTCATTTCCCTTAAAGCTAGCACAAATTCTGCAAGTGCACCCGCTTTGTAGTTGCGCCTTCTCATTATTGCGCAACATTTTTGGATGGAGGCCTCCTTCCCAATTGTTCAGTCGGTCGTACCGCACTCATCCTTGCTTCTTTGGCCCAAGTTGTTTGTCGGCAACCGGACGCTTGAATTCTCTTAGGGCAGAGATTATTCCATGCGTGGAAAATGGCTTTGCCAATCCTCTCAACCCGCTTGCAGTGGATCATGATGATCATACTGTATACACTGTACGAGACACCAATAGGCGCTACCGCGTCGCAGCACAGCGTCGCCCAAATCATGCATCAGTGAGTTGCTTCATTGTGACCCGCCTATGTGCAGACCATCGCCCACGACCAGCTGACAGCGCGTTATTATCACTGACCGGTGCGTGTATGTGTGGCATGGTTGTACCGCGCGGCGCGCGGCTTGTTCCACCACATACTATTATTCTGGATTGCCGGCGGCGTCACCCAAGCTCAAGTTCCAATAACACGGCGCCGTCTTCAGCCGACGAGGCACCGTACGCAGCCGCGAAGGAGTACCTGGATTCCCTCCTCGGCGACCGAGATGCTGCACGCGCCACGCTGTGCGGAAACTTCACAAAGCGCAGCCGCGTAGCTGTGATGTACGTGTGCTATGAGCGGATGGAGATGATTGTCAAATCGCTGCCCTCGGTCCAGCGACGGTATCCGGAATTTTGACGTGTTCATCTCACAGGACAGAGGCGGTCAAAGCGTCCTGGGCGTCGAGGGCTTTACCCTACCAGTGGATGTGCGATATGTTTATATTCATCATCCGGTCAATCTGAATGCGGGGCTGCATCTGCACTTCATCAAGTCGTTCGCCTTCGACATAATGGGTTACGACATTTTGCTGGTCGTTGAGGAGGACAACATTCTCCATCGCCAGGCGCTTCAAGTAAGTGAATCACAGTGCGTAAAAATTACAAAATGAAATGCTCCTGGCAGCTTCCAATACTATTTCGTTTCGCAGTCCGTCGCTGGTGGACTGATCTGGACTGGTATATATCAGACTGATTAACGCATGCTCGATCAACAAACAATTTGTTAAATTTTGTTTGATTACATCAGTACATTTTAACAATTGGCAATCAGCTGTCATGTCTGTATGTCGGTCTACGGCGAGTATGCCCTTACTCCCGTTCCGTAAGTGCAGTTGCTTGCCCGAATCGCGGAGCTCTCCGTCGCTGAACCCACCATCGGCGTGGTCAGCCTCCTGGACATGGACATGTCGCCCTTCCTCGACCCAAATCGTTTCTCCGTGGGCCTCATCCCTGTGCCTGCCAAGACCGGTCACCTGTGGGTGTACGGCCTGCACAGAGTCAAGTACGACCTGATCCGTGAGCTCATGGTGTCGTACTACGATATCATTAAAGGCCACGATTATCGCAAGAAACATGTCGCACCTCTGCGTGATCAGATCGATGCGCTGCTCGTGCAGAACGGCATTCCGGCGTCGAGTGGTTACTCGCAGGTGGGTGGGTCGGAGGGTCCATCTGAACACTAGTTTCATTCGTGGGCGGCGCTGCGAACAGTGAGCCGACTCCGTCCGTACCTAACAAATATGTTGACGGACTCCCTTGTCTGTGCATGTATTTATGCACTGCTGGTCCAAATATAGAACTATGGTCGCCGTGCATTGTTATTAAGGATGTTACATTACTGAGCGAATGAATCCATGAGCGTTGCTGTGTTTATTGGTCGGATGCGGGACGATCGCTAGGGCTGGGCACGGCACCTTCCGAGTGGCTGGAACAGCCCGCCACTGCGCGGTGATGACACGCACGTATGCGCATCCCCGCCGTCCCAATACGTAAGAGACTTTGTGACATTATATGAATGAATGAATGAATGTTACAGCGGACCCCAACGGGATCATCGGTGTATACCAGTTACCAGAGCAAGCCCCAGTAGGCCCCACCGCCAAGGCGGCAGGTCACCTCCACACCACAACGCCGCACCCAAAGAAAACACACCGGGCCATAACCCCAACCAGTCAGACATCGAAGCAAGCAGAGGCGCGCAGCGGGGCAACACTACCAAAGGGATAGGCACAGCAGCGGGCATAATCCCCAGAAGTGGATAAAGCCAAGCACAGGGGAGGTCGCCCACACAGGCACCCCATTACCCAGCTACCACCACCTCTGAGGCACCCAACGCAGCACCCTCTCGAGGTCTTGGAAGGCCCACGCCTGGCTCGTGATTATATATTGCTATACATTGTGAGTTTGTGACGTACATACATACCCCTTCACATGCACGGCAAATCGATGTGCCCCGGGTAGCTCGCCAGCAACCCCTAGGCACCAGCTGACCCCCCGTGACGACCGACCGCCCGACCGACCGATGAACGCTGTACATGTTTTTTTCGCGGGCGGGCTGCGACCAACCAATGCCCGTACGACACCGTACGCTCACACGAAGAACGCACGTAATCGAAGCATAAGAATGACCGTGACTCGTTCGTGATTGATGGATTACTATTACTTATTTAGGATGCTTTACGGATCGATGGGTACCTAGCACGCAAGCAACCTCACTAGGGGATCGACGATCTCTGCCATGCGTCCAATGACCGTGTTTGCGCGCGCGCGCGCGCTTTCGACGTACGGCGGTTCCGCAGGACCGCGTCTTCCTGCACGCGCTCGCCTCCCAGGGTTTCACACGGCGCTACCAGACCCTCTTCCGCTTCTTCCAACCCATCGGCAAGTACGGCCTCCACTTCAAGCTAAGCCACGCGGACTTCTTTGGCATCTACGGCGACTATATGTACCCCGGCTCCATCGCGCCCGGTGCAGCTTTCGATGTCACCAAGGAGCCGGCGGCCCTGGCCGAGCTGCAACAGGGCGTGAGGGACAGGCTCACGGCCATGTTCTTGAAGCACCGCAGTGTGCTGCCGGGCGAGGCGCTGATTGAGAGCACCTTCGAGTCGATCCTGGGGGGCCGGCTGCAGGGCAACGTGGTCGCGCGCAACCTACGCGGCGGCAAGAGGCATCATCAGCGGCAGCAGCAGCCGCCGCCGTCGCCGTCGCCGCAACCCACTATTGCTGCTGCAAATGCGCGAGGAAGCGTCGTCGATACGTCGGGGATGGCGCGATCAAGGCGACCGAGGCGGCAGGGAGTAGGAAGCGGGGCGGCGGCGGTTGGATCTCGTCCGCAATCAACGTAGGCCCATCATCTTGTTCCTCTGTATGTGATTTGCACAGATTTGCACGCCCTAGCCGGCTATCTAGGTACATACGTGCGTCCCTTCTTGTTCGGGTTCCAATGAGCTCCAGCTGAACCTTGCCCGACTACACCGGCGACGGCCTCAAGGGGGGGAGTGGTAATTGCCTCATTACAGCGCCAATGATTGGCTGTGAATAGACATGATAGAATTGAATGAAGGTCCGTCGTCGGTGTATACACTCGTACGTACGCGGCGTACGTACACAAACCAAGTACCTATCTATCGATCTATCTATCTATCCATCTATCTATCCATGTATTTATTTGGAGGAGTACTGCTGCTCGCGTTGGGCACCAGCGTGCGGCATGTCGTGGTGTGCTCCGTGGGCCCGCCTGGGAACGGTTGCGATGCGTTGCGTGTACCGTATGTGTTGCGACAGCCCCCGCGGTCGTCGATCGCCGCGCACAGGAAGCGATGCGCCCTGTTATTGAGTTGATGTTCAGCTGCAGGCAGGCTAGCCAGCGAAGCATGCATTGGCTAGGTACGTACTGTACATCTGTACTGGTCCATCTCCGACTACTCCGACGTTGTGGTGACGCCGGCGGGCCGCCCAGGGCCTCCTCTGGCAATATTTATTGATGGTCGATGTTACCGTGCGTGGATCCCGAGGTGTGTCGTCGGTGACAGGCATAGCAAGATGTTAAGACAGATGACGGACCCGTCGGGAGTCGGTTAGCTCATGGTTACTGGGGGGTTTTATTGCAACGCATGTACGGGGGTGCGCTTCGTTACTAGCCAGATAGGCTTGTGCGCAAAGATGATGAAGCCTGCTGGTGAATGAAGGTCAAGAAGTTTGATCGATCGCGTCCCGACTGTAATGTATCGGGCACACGAAGGTCGGAGCAACAAACGACTGGTAGGGGGCGGCAAAGTGGATGAACACCCGGAACACCCATGGAAGCATGGAAGCACTCGAGCTCTCGAGGAAAGGAAAGGAAACGAGGAATGGAAATGCGATGCGTGCGTGTGCGCGGACAGGAGCTCGTCGCAAACCTGCTGCGATGCACAGGCATGAGGGCGCAGTAGGCGTGATGTGGCACTACCCGTGATACCTCTAAATTTTGGTGGGCGGGGGACCAGAGGTGGCGGGCTGATCCGTGATGTTAACAAAAATGTGCGTCGTCTGATGGGGACGTAGAGGACCCGGGGGGGACCGCGCGGCCGGCTGTCGGTGTGCATGAGTGTGTGTACGTGAGGTGCTGCGCATTGAGCGAGGCAGGGTTAAGGCAGGGCTTCATGTCTTCACAGTGGTGGCAGGGCATTCCGCGCCGGCACCTTCCCGCGGGTGGCCCCGGCCGCCGTGCAGACTGCACGACAGCCAAGCACGCGGCCCCGATGACAGATTGAAGAGAGTGAAGAGTGCCCCCGTCCAGCGCGGCAGAGTGGGGGACACTTGGCGTCGCGCACTGTACGGCCCTGTCACCCACACCAAAACATTGATGATGCTGCAGCGAGATGATCCCGCGGGTGACATCGCTCGGCGACCCAGCAGATATTATTAACAGAGAGTGAAGCCCCATCCGCCCCCGATGCAACCTCGAGAAGGTTGCACCTCTGCAAACGGTCACTTACAAGGCGGGGACCCTTAGTTCCGACCCTGCAGGCGATCCAGCTGGCCCTGAGAGAGCTCGCAGGCGATGCCGTTGCTACTTGCCCGGCGAGCTCAGCGCCCACTGGATTACGACCCCACCTGCTGCACCCGCTGTCCAGACAGCAGTACCGCAGCACACGCTGCGGGAGGAGTATGCTCTGGCGCGGCGAACGCCGATGTGTGGCTTCATCGCTTCGCCCCCGAGACAGCGCAGCGACGCGGAGGTGCCGCTGTCCCCAGACGTACGGTACGGTATCCAGCAAGTTCACACGGGTCCGTGCATTGATCCCTCTTCGGGGTCCGCTGCAGCGTTCATTTTGTTCCTAGGTCTGCCATCACAATCACTGCAACAGCGCACGCCCCCCCCCCAACACACACACATACCACACAGCGAGCATCGGCGCCTGACCCGCGGGAAACCCCCTTGGCACAGCTCCAGGAAGGGACAACCCGCCCCCGCGCGGCCCAGCGGCACGAACCCTGTCTCTTCTAGACTTCTTTGAGTCCATCCGCGGACCTCGTCACTTCTTTGAGTCCACCAGCGCCACTGCCAACCCGCCAACCTGCCAACCCGTCGACGACCCTTGCTTGCTTGAGGTGTGGAGGGTCCGCGACGGCAAGCAGGCAGGCAGGGCGACCCCGAGGCGCCGCGGCCTACACCCCCGCCACAAAGAACCCCTCGGGCAGCCCCTGGAGCGCCGCCATCAGCGCGGCCTTGTGTGCGGCGCGGGTGCGCGCCAACGGCCGCGCCGCCGCCAGCACCACGGCCAGAAGCCGCTGCGTCTCCGCCGACGACGACACCGCAGCGCCGCCGCCGGGCGGCGCCGGCGGCCCCAGCGGCCACGCCGACGGGCCGCCGCCGCCGCCGCCGGAGAAGTCGTACCGCGCGAGGGCCGCGTAGCGCAGCCGCTCGAAGCGCGCGGCCTCGTCTTCTTCCGTACAGCGGCGGTGACGCTCAGCGGCCTGTACAGCACTTAGCGCCGCCGCCAGGTCGTCGGGCAGCCGCCAGGCTCCCACGTCGGTACCGCCGCCGCTGCCGCCGCCACCGAGCCCCAGCAGCGGCAAGCCTGTCGACCGTCCGTGCATTGACCTGCCGTCGCCGTCGCCGCCAGCGCCGCCGCTGCTGTTCCCGCCGTCGTCTAAATGGTCAAAGTCATCGTACAGCTGCTCCGGGATGGCCCTCTCCTGCAATACAAAACCCCATGAGCACGCCACACATGGTTGAGACGGCCTGCACGCGCAACCTCAGCCTCCCCAATCCCAAACCCTAACCCTAAAACCCACATCAGCAGCACATTGACCCACCGCCACGCTTCTGTTACTTCTGTTATTTCGGTTTCTTGGGGCGCGACTCTTGACTTCGGTCACACGTCGTCGGCTGCACTCCGTCACGCCGCTCGCGCCCTGCCCGCGGGACCGCCCCGAGTCGGACCTCCCACACGGTGTGGCTCCCTGCACATGCGCCGGCAGTCGCCGCCTGGGGCGATGATGTACCGCAACTACACATCTGGTAGCTGGCGCGGTCAAAGTCGTGCCGGGCTCCCAGTACTCTCGCCGCCCAGTACTCCCACAACACACACACTCCAGGGAGACTAAGCTACTATTTGCTGAGGCGGCCAGCGCGCCAGCTTCGGCCTGCCCACCGCAATCCCTCCCTTCTCGCAGAAAAGGCATCATGCCCTGATGCCCAGCCTACCGCCAGGGACAGGAAGTGGTCAAGGGTGACAGCCGGCGGCTGCGGCGGGTGCGGCTGCGGCCCGGGCCCCCCGGGGGCGCCGGGGGCGCCGGGGCCGGGGCCACCGCCCTGCCGCAGCCTGTCGGCTGCGCGGCGCCGCGCGGCGGCGAGCTCCGGCTCAGCTATCTGCTCGGGGGGACGGGGTGGGGGGTAGGAGGCGCGAGACGGCACATCTGCGCTGCATCGGCACCGGACGCGATGACGGTCCCAGAGTGGTCGACCCCCGTCCGCAGCCGGGGCCCGGCCCGCGGGTACGATAACGGGCGTGTACGGCCGTCGCGTCAATACCGCACGGGACGTATGCCGCGCGGCGAGAGCGGGGCGCGGGGCGCGGGGTAATCATCGCCACAGAGGGTACGACAGCTCACGCTCGGTGCATCGCGCAACGTCCATCGCCCGCCGCCGCGTTAAGGGGTACTGACGCCGGTGGTTGGATGCCAGCTTCCGGGCCGCGCGCTGTCCCCGTTGTACGGACCGACCTGAATCGCCACCTCCAGCTGCGCCTCCAGCTGCGTGGCCAGACGTGCGGCGGCGTCGGTGGTGGCGTGCGGCAGGTGCTCCAGGGACGAGAGCGCGCCTCCGCCTCCGCCAGCGCCTCCGACCTTGCCACCCTGCAGCTCAGCGGCGCGCAGCGACACCGTACCAGCAGACAGATGCCGTACCCTGCCTTCCATGAAGCGTTGCCGTACGTAGTGGGACCTAGCCCTGACCCCCAACCAGCATCAAGCATCCCCTTCCCCTCCCCTGGGCCGCACTCCCCAGTGGGCAGCACCCCTCAACGCAATTTCGCCGAGGTGCAGGCGGCAGGCGGCAGGTGGCAGCCACGCGCGACTAGGAAGGGCGATCGACGGCAGGGCCCTCCGCCGAGGGGTCAAACTGCGGGGGCCCCTCGAACCCCGTCCCCCTCGTTGGCGGCGCCGTGCGGGCCGCGCCTCCGCGCCGCCAGACGAGGGAAATCCGCACCCTCAACGCCCTCAGGCACCCCTTTTCCGTCAAGTCTATCTCACGTCCCCCATTCCCGAGCGCGGTGTCCCTTGGATCCTCCTCCTGTGGACGCACCTGCCCCGTCTGAGCTCGGTACGGCGCCCCCGGGGGCCCCCGCCGTCCGCCCGCGGCGCCCTGTGGGTGTGGGTGCTGCAGTTGCTGCAGGTATTGCTGCTCCTCAGCGATGGCGCTTCCCAGCCATTCGAAGAACAGCGCGCCGTGCGCCGCAAGCTCCTGCGGGGGCGGGGCCGCGGGGCCCGCGGCCGCGGAGGAAGGGCGGTGGTGGGGCCGCGGAGGAGGGGCAGGGGGCGCGCGGCTCAGCGCCGCCGCGGCGCAGCTCGCCGGACAGACAGCGCCGTCACTCGCGCGGTGCGAGCGGTTGCGTGAGACTGATGCGGCAAATGGAACGGAGATCGGAGCGGGGAGGGTCACGCGCCCGTGATTGTGTGTCGTACACCCCGTCGTACCTGTTGATCCAGCAGCGCCAGTGTCGCCGTCTCGAGCGCGGTCATGTGTCGCTGGGTGGGGCACGGTGGTGGAGGGCACCAAGTGGGGAGGATTGGCAGGGGGGCGGTGCGCGGCTGCCGTTTTGTAACGCCGACGTGGCGGTACGGCAGGTTGTCGAACGTTCGGGCGGGTCAAGCTGACATCCAACATGGCCGACAGGCTGGAAAGAGCCCTTAACACCAAAGGGATCTTCACAGGGTTCGCCATCGGTAGGACAGCACTGAAATATATGACCTGATAAAGGCTCCAGGGGGGACTGCCAACGACGATGTACTGCTGCACCCCGTCCGTCGTACTACTGTTCGCGAAACTCACTTGCATCGCGGCCGGCTGCGCACACAGCTGTAGCTCGTACGGCGTCAGCGGCCGTACGGACGGCGCCGCGGCCGCCTGACTCGACCACAGCGAGTGCGCCAGCCTGGCGCAAGTGCCGCAAAACATGGGGCCACCAGACATTCCGGGTGACGGCAAACGCCGGGGGATGCTGCAGTTCAAGGGGGGGATGCTGCGGCCAGGTCTGCGGCGACGACGACACCCTTTCATCATGCACGCCCGAATCTATTCTTCCTATGCCGATCACGGCGCGTCGATTCCACGGAGCGCACCGAAATTCCACGAAACTAACTGTAAGGCAATGACGCAGTTCGTGGGAAGCCCTCAGTCCCGTCGTAAGCCTGTGGACAGGGCAAAAGCGGCGGGCACGCTCCGACTGGGCTCCGACGACCGAGTCTTGGGGCGTGACAAGGCCCTGCCGCACACACTCCGGAACCCGTCTCGGAGCACGCCCGGGGGAGCGGCATGCCAGGGATCCGACCGACCACCGATGCCATGCCGCATCTCGGGGGTCGGGACGGGGGAGACGGGGCGGAGCAAAGTTGTGCGGCGTCTCGCGCACACAGCCGACTGACTGACTGAGTGATTGACTGACCAGCTGACTGACTGAATGCGATAGTGCAAGCCTGGGGTGT
Source organism: Eudorina sp. 2006-703-Eu-15 (assembly GCA_003117195.1). Taxonomy (NCBI): domain Eukaryota; kingdom Viridiplantae; phylum Chlorophyta; class Chlorophyceae; order Chlamydomonadales; family Volvocaceae; genus Eudorina; species Eudorina sp. 2006-703-Eu-15. The sequence goes on from BDSI01000010.1 coordinate 810,545, forward strand.
CGCAGCTGACCCCAACGACGCTGCACCCTACCTGTTGCGGCAGTCCATCGCTGACTGTCGTGGGGGGCATCCCCACGTGCCATGTTCCCATGGGCGGTCCGTGGGTCGGTGGGGAGCGGTCCGATGTCCGATGTCCGATGTCCGATGTCCGCGAGGCGACGAGGAGCCGCCCGGCGTGAGGCGTCGTGGAGAGGGTGGGGCGACAGATCCGGACGACGACAGTGGTGAGGGGCGCGTCGAATGGGGCCGGCAGTTGCAGGGGCACGGAGGGGATGGGATGTCGATCGACGGTGCCCCGATTCAGGTCCCCGGTGGTGGTGGTGGTGGTGGTGGTGGTGGTGGTGGTGGTGGTGGTGGTGGGATTGATGGTGATAACTGCAGCTGCAGCTGCGGCGCCGCCGACAGGAGGGTCCGGCGGCACGAATCGGCGCCCCCCCGATCGCCAGAGCCGCCGCCGCCGCCACACAGTCATGGCGGACCGACGTTGCACCGCTCCGGACACCGGGGTTATAATGAAAAGAGAAAAGAAACCCTAGAAACGAACACCGGTCACACCCAGAATTACTTAGAATACCGTACCCACGGACACCAGGGGGGTAACCCGCTCCCCTGCTCCCTCCCCGACGTCAAGAGCCGGGAGGGCGCGACATCCACCCAACGCCAAACACTCACCGATACCCCGAATCGCCGAGCCCCTGGTCCCCACCGGCCCAACCCAACTCAACAATCAAACCACCCACCCAGAGGCCCGCCGCCTCGCACCTGCAGCATCACCATGCGACTCCGCGCCCGGCCGCACAGCATCACCGCCCGCTGCGCCGCCACCTCCACCTCCGCCCAGATCGCCTCGGCGGCGGCGCCGGGTCCGAACGGGTCCTGTCCTCCCCCCGCGCCGTCACGCCCCCGCGGGCCCGGCGCGCCCCTGCCGGCAGCCGCCGCCGGGACCCCATCACCGCCGCCGCCGCCGCCACCGCCGCCGGCCGCCGGCAACAGCTTCCGGACGTGCTCTCGGGCATCGCGTGCCGCGCTGTCGTACGCAGACTGTACGACAGGGCTCATGCAGGCGTCCTGTGTGTGTGGGGGGGGGACCCACATCGGGTAGGTGGCATGCTGTGGGTCGGTGTGTTTTGTCGCAAGTAGTCGATCCGCATCAACAAGTCGATCCGCATCGACCGAGCGCATTGATTGCGAGCGAGTTGGTGGCTCCTTGGAGTGCATTTCGCGCTGCATCATCGCCTCAGCGGAGTGCGCGTCAGCCGATGCACCATCAACTGCGCTCCGCCTCAGCCCTCACGCGGACGCCCGCATCACGCCCTGTGTGCTTCCAGGACGCCCGCATCAAACAATGTGCCCCAATGTACCCCAATGTGCTCCAATGTGCTCCCAAGGACGGTGAGTTGAGCCTCCCCCATGAAGCGGGACGCCCTGCTCCGAGCACTGCATCCGCCACGACGACGGCCACATCCTTTGGGGCCCGGGCTGGAGGGTGAGATTCACCGACTCGCTCCTCTCTGGAAATCCGCCCTAGTTCCCCCCGCAGCCGCTCGCAGATGCCCCACGCCTCCCGCCTCGCAAGGACAACAGAGGTGGTGTTGCGCACCCTCCCCCCCCCGCGCTGCGGCTGATCAGTACATGTACGAATGACTGGTGCCGTACCTGCGGGTACGGCGGCAGCAGCGCCCGCAGCGCGGGGCCCGGCTCCAGCTCGCCGATCCGCCTCTCGAACAATCCCGCGGCGGCGGTCAGCCAGCCAAGCGCCAGCAGCAGCGGCCGTGACCGGCAGCGCGGCCAGGAGGAGGTCACGCCGCGCGGCTGGTCCGGCTTTGAAGCTGGATCTGGATTGCCGTCGTGCAGATCTGGATCCAGATCGGGTTTCGGGCTCAGCTCCTTCAGTAGGCCCGGCGGGGCACCCCAGACGGCCAGCTGACGGAGCACCAGGGCGGCACCTGGGGGTGAGGTGGGGCGGGTGTACGACGGTGATGTACAGTGTGACTGGTTTAGGTGTACGGTGTGACTCGGGTGGGTGAGCGTGGGGGAGGGCGGGCGTGACGGCGGGCGTGGTGCAGTGCGAGGCAAGCTGCGGCGTGCGGCGAGGGTGTAGTAGTAGTGTAACTAAACGGACACGGACGCAGCAGTGCGTGGGAGGTCGTCCATCGTATCATCTGTGATGCGGATGGGCGGCCTTGCGCCATTTCATTCAACCAATCAAACCGGTCAGAGCGTGCACACTAGAGGCCTGCACCGGGGCAAGGTACCGGGCACCGCCGCCCTGCCCCGCACCCGTACCTGTACCTGTTCCTGCATTTGCCGTACCTTCGTGGGGGAACTCCTCATCGCCCGACAGCTCCAGGGCGACCTGGGCCCACTGGCGGGACAGCGCCGCCTGACAGGTGGGGCCGCTGGGGCAGCCGGCCAGCACCACGAGCACCGTGTCGTGGAGGACTTGCCACAGAGGCACAGACTGCAGCAAAGTGTGTGAAAGGGAAGAAAATGTCGCGGGCTCAAGTGCCGAGTTGACAGACGGCCGCGGAAATGTTGCATGGCAGCATGAGGGAAGAGGCCGTACACGGCTGTAGGGCGACGCGGGTTGTCCCGTGAGTTACGGAGACGGACCTCGTTTCGAACATCTCACCACAGGCCCATCGAATTTCGCTTGTCGTATCAGCTCCGGTTCCAAGGAAGTCACACCCAAGTGGCTCAGCACGGTGCAGAAAGCCGTGATGGCGAGCCGTGCGGTGTTTGGAGGCGGAAGCGCCGGTTGCGACATAGGGAAAATAATTTTTTTTGTTTTGACTGCTACTTGGGGCCTCAACTTCCGTCAGCTCGCGTCGTTTGTTATACGGTTGAATTCAAACGTCGTCCGCAAAAGCACAACGAAAAGCTATGTCCGAGCCTGATCACTTGTTAATATAAATTGTATGTGTCAAATTAGGAAAATTCAAGGTACGCATTTGCTTGTTATACATGGTGTTCTGCTTGCCGAAGCGGTTTCGCAGGAATCTGCTATGTTGGTGCTTCTCAGTTGCGGCCCTATCAGAAAGGAAAACGCATAATTCAAACCCGGATAATGGATAGACGCCGCACGCAGTACGGTCAACCGCTAACGGATAGTTTCTGCTGTCGATGGACGTTGAGGCCGAACACAGCAGCACGGTCATTTCCGCGGTCGGTGCTACAAAACTACAGTCTGACTTACACACCCTGGTTGCAGCACAGCAGCCTTGGCCTCTGCACCTGTCGCGTAAGAGATCCCTGTCGTGCCCTGCATTTCTGTACCTATCATGTTCGGTCTCCTAACTGTACACAACGGCAACGCCATACGGCTTAGGCAGGTCAATCCCTACACATCAAGGGTAATTCGCGTCATCACAAAACCAACCAGAACCACTTCCAGCCCGTGAACCATACAACGGCCTGCTTGTGTCCTACAAGAAGACCCTGTCGTGCGCTGTCGTGCGCTCTGTCAGGACAGCGTTGGCGCTGCCCCGCACGCTATCCAAGCTCCTGTTAGCGCGATAACGGTTAGCTAATAACGGTTAGCTCGGAGCCATTCCTCTATCCGTTGCGCTCGCCCTCTCCGCCTCTGATCTCCCGACCACATCCTCCCAACGCCGTCCTTCCATACCCGACACGACCGATCAAGGAATGTCTTTCGAGCCCTGGTTAGCGGCCCAAGATATGGCTCCCCCCCAACCTAGACGGCCCAGCAACTGGTCAACCATACTACACCCATAACCGCCACTAACCACCACTAACCATCACCACATCGTCATTGCCAGATCACTCCAACACGCACCCAACATATCACAGCATCGGGCAGCTCAGATATAAGCACGTCAACGTTTTTCGACGGACATGTAAGAACTACAGATAGAGACAGTTGTGGCCGTGAATGTGGATCGGCGACACGGCGCAAGCTCTTGAGCCGTCCCGCCGTACGTACCCCCGCCGTACACGCTGTACTCAACACAATAAAAACGACACAGGCACACCACGCTGTCACGCTCGCTCGCTCCGCGTGTGGGCGCGCTGCAAATGGAAAATGCACACACAGGCGTTTCGGGGGCAGGGCCCTCGCCTTTTGGTCGATACCCAGCACGACCCACAACCAGGCAAATAGAGAACCGACTTCACGTCGGCGGTGCTTGACGCATAAAGACCCACCCAGTGCTGTTTTCACGCCTTCCGCCCAGCGCCCATCTTGGCTTCCCTATCCTTTCCGTTCCTTGCTGGTCCCTCATACCCGTCGCTCGCTCCTTCGACGCCGGGCAGCTGCCCCAGGCGGACAGTCCAAAGGGCCCACCCCGGAATGCCCGGAGCGCGTCGAAGCGCGGGGCCACGCTGGGCGGCGGCCGTGGGCCCTATGGACGGGACGGAGCGGAGTGGTGGACGTCGAGTCCCCTCGCAGGGACTTACCACACCGATGAACCGAATCCTCTTCGTGCGACGACGCATTCTGACAAGGACGGCGGGCGGGTCCTGAAGACGATGAGGCAGTACGACTCCCAGTCGCTTCTTCGCGGTCTGTACGGCCCTCCCTGGCGCCGTGAACAACCCACCCTCCCGGGAGTGGCCCCAGGGGGGGTCGGTGCAATAAATAAGAGGAAGGGGATGAAAGCGTAAGGAAGAGGCAGGAGCTGGCTGGGGGCTGCGAAGTGCCGAGTGTCCAGTGCTGCTAAGTGTCCAGTGCTGCCGAGTGTCCAGTGCTAGGCAGCAACCGCCGGAAACGCGCCGTTGGCAGCCCCCGCCTGCCCCCGGCATAGACGTCGTGCGCGCTGCGGAGCGCGGGGGCGGCAGCGAGGAAGACGACCACCAAGATGGCATGAGGTGGTTGGTAGTTGCGGTTGATTATAGTTTTTGGTTATCATTATATCGTTGTGCCGGAGCGAACGTCGTTATCTAGGTGAGGGTGGCGGTGATGGAGCAGATGAATATGTACAGGTGAGTCGCTGCCGCTGCCACCGCCGCTGCGCGGTCGTCCGGGCTCCACGGTAGTGGTCAGTGCCGCGGTGGCAGCGGCACCGGTGACGTCAGCGCGACTCGATGGCAATGGTCACTTCGCCGCGGTGGCAGCGGCGCCACTCGATGGTGGCGAGCCGCGGCGTCAGGCCGTCTTGGCGTGTTGCAGCGTGGGTTGCTTGTTGGGGTCCGCCATATTGACACCCTGCGGGCGCGTGAGGAGCAAAGCGGGAGCAAAGAGAAAGTAGGGCGGGAAAGACACAGCGAGCGAGCGGAAGGTTAAGAAGGAAGAAGGTTAAGGATAGAGAGAGAGAAACAGTCTTTCGGGCAGGATTGGCGCATCGACACAAAAATGAATTCGCGGTGGAGGATAGCGAGGGGAGCGACAGCAGGGACCAGATCTGACGCACACACGACGAAGGAGGCAGTCCGGGGGACTCGTCCGTGTGTGTGTTTGTGCCGTACTCCGTACTCTGTACTGCCCAGCCCCGTACACCCACGTGCGCATCCTCCAAGTCCAGTGCGGCGGACGCCCCAAGTTTGATGTACGGCTCGTCCGGCTCCTGGTACTGTGATTCGCCGGTTTGGGCGTTCCAGAAGTACCGAAATTTCTGACCTGCGTGTATTTTTGTTTGGGGGTTGGGGTGTTGTTGAAAATTAGCACAGAATGAGTACACAGGAAACGATGCCGGATAAGAGAAAAACGGGGGTATGAAGAGACAATGAAGACAGCCATGAAGACGGCCCAGCAGGCACGCCCTGCTGGGGAGTCCGTCCGGGCTCGGCAGGGGAAAACCGGTCCCCCGAAAATACCTAAACGCACCCGTGGGTCGGAACTTACCCGTGGGTCGGAAGATATCGACGCACTCGTGCCAGGCCAGACCGATGCTGCCCTGCCGCCGCGCCTCCGAGGGGGGCAGCTCCGGCTGGCCGGTCTCGCGAGCTTCGTCGAAGAACCGCACGTGGGCCTTCTCCAGCGCGAGGTCCAGGGGCAGCGCCTAGGGCGGGCGGACCCACGGGTCGGCAGTTGGCGATTTAGGCGGCGGGCGCAGGGCACGTCGGCGGGCGGCGAAAAGGACAAGCGGGGCCCCAGACACATCGCGGGGGGCGCGGCGGCGGGAGGGCACGTCGGGCCCCACCCCGGTGTGCATGGGCATGAGAGTTGAAGTTGGGTCCATGCGGAGGTTGTGTGTGATTCATGACTCAGACGAAGCGGGCCTGTACGCTGTACCCCTCGGAGTACGGTACCTGTACGACGTGTACGATGCGTCGTACCTGTAACCGCCGGTTGCCGTCCGGCCCCCGGGTGATTTGCACAAGGCCCAGGCGGTCCAGTTTGGTCATGCCGTCCACAACCTCGAAGTCCATGCGTATCGGGACGTTCACCTCGTCCAACTTCCGCTGCGGGCCGTCGTACGTACGTACGATGGAGCGAGAGGGTTTACGTCACGGTACGACGCGGGGTGGCAATACAGTGCACGGCCACCTGCAGTGCCATGACTCTGCCCAGGGGAGTGGACATCTCGGGATGGCTATTGTACGGCAGTCATAGCTGCAGTGGCTCCAGAACCAAGACAGCGCCATGTTGCAGTAACACAGCGTGTGGCCGCCTCCACCGGCGGCCCCGCAATCGTACGACACGCCGTACCGTCGTACCTGCAGGTAGGCCTCCACCGCCCTGTCCAGGTCCAGCTTGGGTAAGGGCTGGGGCGATGTCTGGCCCTGCCACAGGAAGAAGTAGGCCAGCATAGCCTCGTTGTCTTCCTGTAGGGGTAGGCGGCAGGGATGGCCGGGTAGGGGCGGGTGAGGGAGGCGGGTAGGGGCGGCGGTAAGGCGCGGGGAGGGGCGGGAAGGCGCGGAGAGGGACGACGGGGAGGGCCGGGGAGGCGGATTCACAAACCCAAGAAAGGCAAAGCCCCGACGATCCCAGACGGGCGGGCGGCGGAGTTGTGAGGAAGAAACATGCCTGGAATGTCGGCTGGGGAACGATAAGTAACCGGTACAGGTCCGACATGTGTGTCATGGACTGCCAGAGTTCCTCCGAAACCATAACAGCTTGTCCGACACAGTACACCCAACAAAACACCCAAACGCCAGCGACGGCACACATTTACTACGCGCTGAGTTCCAGCCTTGTGTCTGCCCGAACCAACCAACCAACTAAACCAACCGACAAACCCAGCAACCAACCAAGCGCCGGCTTCCCCCGCCTGCCAAGAGTCCACCCCTCCTTTCGGGTTCCTGCGATTCATTCCCCTGCCGGGGACCCGCACCCCCGCCTGCCCCTCCCGCCCCTCCGGCCGCTCCGGCAGCAGCGCAGTTTGAAATGTCTACCAATCTCCTGTACCTCTCCCGCCCGCCCCACCTGCTCCAACCAATGTCCTGTACCCCTCCCGCCCGCCCCACCTGCTCCTGCGCCTCGTCCAGCAGCTGCGAGATGACCCCGGCGTTGTTGTTGAGGTTGTGCAGCAGGTAGAGCGCGTTGAGGTGCGACTGGTGCAACCGCTGCTTCTCCTTCACCTCGAAGTAGGCACGGACGCCCCTGAGGTGTTGTGGCGGGGCGGGTGGGGCCGGGCGGGCGACGGGGTGCCGGACGGGAGGGGAGGGGATATAGGGGAGGGGAGGGCTACCACTCCTTTCCTCCGGGTCACAGCTTCACCGTCTTCGTCCATCCCGAGTTCACGACATCGGCGGTTATCGGTTGTCTGCTTTGCTCATTTTCGGTTGTCGGTTTCACTGCCTCGCATGACATAAGAGGGGGAAAGTGGTCGCGGGGAGGGCGCGCGTGCGAGAGCGCATGCACGACGTTTGTAACCACACCCTCCCTGAGTCCGGTCCCCACGGCACCATCGGCTGTGTGGATCCCAAGCGTTGCAAACCGTACACCGTCGTACACTGTCGTACCCGACACGTCCCGGCGACACTCACCACGTGATGGGCATGACGATGAGTACGACAGACAGCGCGGCGTTGACCAGGGTGGAGAAGTCGATGGTGCCGGTCACCGCCTTCCAGATGGCCATCCCGCAGCCGAACACGATGGGGACCCAAACGACCGCCTGCGGGGTGTGGAGGGTGGAGGGGTGTGTTAGCAAGGAGAAAAGCTGAGGGGTGGAGGTGTGGGTGTGTGTGTGTGTGTGTGTGTGTGTAGAAAAGAGACCCAGGTGGTGGTGTGTGTGTGTATCGTTACATATCTGCCGGGCCGACGCTGGCCGGGGGCGCTAACCCGCCCCATACGGGAGACCGCCGAAGCACTCGCCCCCGGAAACGGGGAAAGGGGCGTAAGGGGCCTCTGTCCCCTCGCTCTCAACCAAGGGCGCGCGCCCGATCCCTGAGGATCGGTGACAGCTGTGCCCCCACAAGGGATTGGGCGGAAGCCCATTCCGGGCGGTCGGAGCCTCGCAGTCCGCTGTTCAACCTCCTCAAGTCCTTGCAGCACCCAGGGCGCGTTCCTCAGCAATTCGGAGGCGCGCCCCTGCCCGGTGCGGTAAAACTAGCCTGGTCTCGTCCCAACGTAATCGTACTAGCTAGGGTTGCACCCTCCGGCAGGCCTGCCCGCCCAGCTGAGTCCCAGCGGGGCGTCTCGCACGCGTCAGGCCTTGCTGGGTCCGGGTATGCAGTCGGGCGCTCCATGATGGGGCTATGGTTTGCACAAGGCAGCACATCACCACGTAAGCATCCCTGTCGTACACCCCTTCCCGTCGCAAGCGTCCCTCGCCTACCCGTCCAGCTGCCAACTCCCACTGGTCTGGCTCTACCCCCCTCGGGCACCCACGGACCCCCTATGTGTCCGGAGGTGGGCTTCCCTAGTCCGAATCCCTACCCCCTGGAGCCTCGCGCTGCTATCTATCCATCAAGAGTTTACGTGTGTTTAGAATTGCAACCCGCCCGCCCGCCCGATCCGAGTTTACGTGTGTGTGTGTTTAGAAAAGGAACCTCGCACCCACCCACAGCGCCCCCCCTCCCCCCCACGCACATAGTCGAACCAGGTGAACTTGATGATCGCCCCGGGCAGCAGCATGTCCACATCCGACTGCAGCACGTCCTTGAACAGCTTCATGTACACGAACTCATCGCGGAGCTCCTGGAGCGCCGGGGAGCCGGACACACGCCGGGCGCTGCGGACCCGGGGCCGGAGAGGGGGGAGAGGGAGATCGGGGGAGTCGGAGACGGGGTCCAGAAAACTGGTAGGCATACGGTATAGTCAGGGGGAGTCAGGGGAAGCCGATAGGGGCAGTCAGGGGAGGTCAATGGGGAGGGGCCAGGGGAGGTCAAAGGGGAGGTCAGGGGAAGCTGTTACCCCGGGCTGAGACACGGGCGGTTGTGCGGCTTACGGGCATTGCCGGGCTCATCCCTAGGCCCCTGGCATGTCACGCAACCCTGCCTTGCCTGCCAAACAACGCATCCACGACGTGCTTTATTATCATCAAGGATGTTATAGGTGCTTTATGCCAAAAAAACTCCTCGCTAGTGTTTCTTGCAGCACTGCCCCTCCGCAGTTCACAACCATTGCCTACCCGTTCCTGTACTTATGTACTACCCCCTCCACCTCGCGCTCCTCCTCCGCGCCTCCATGGCTTCTCCCTTATCCCCTCCTTCTTCCTCCTCCTCCTCCTTTCCCGGCCCTTTTTCTTCCTCCTCGTCCTCTTCCCCCTCCCCACCACCACCCCACTCACCAGCACAGCCGCTTGTACCAGGGCCGGGTGTCCACCCCCAGGCTGTTGCTGTCCTCAGCCACGTCGTCCTTATTGACCGGCTTCTTCAGCCTGAGCCAGGAGGGGAGCGCGGGGAGGAGTACAGGGGAGGGGGCGCGGGAGGGACACGGGACATCAGCTGAGGGGGGGGGAGGGGGATGGGTAACATAGGAAATTGGTAGACTTTTCATTCTGCGCTGCTGCCAGAGCGACAGTTCGACTGGAAACAAATGGGGAAGGGAGGGGCCCCGGGACGCCAAGCGCCGGCGGGAGGGGCCTTATGCCCAAGGATCCTCAAGGGTCCGGTGAAAGGGGGGAAGGAGTAAAAGAGAAAACATGGGGGGGCCTTCTGGGAGGGGAAGGGACAGCCGTAAGGACGAGTTTCACCGTTTCGGGACGTATTTGCGGTTTTGATGCCTTGGTTGATGGAAAGGAAAGGGGGACGACAGAGGAAGGGCAACCGATGGGTTGCATAGGGTGGGTGGGCATATAGGAAATTGGTAGACGCTTACAACCTGTGCTGCCGCGCTGCATAGGGTGGGTGGAGGTTGGCGCAGTGGGTAGGTGGCGGGCTGCGGGGACTTGGAGGGTACCGGCGGGGCTTATGCCCGGGGGACGCGACAAGAATCCCGCTCAGCTGCATCCGTGGGGGTTCAATCCCCTCTCTGTAAGTCTAGGGAAGGGACATGGGGGCCCAGCGCCCAAGGCCGGGCGCCAGGGGGTCATATACCCACGTACCTACCCCTCCCCCCCTCCCCGCCAGCGCGGATGGACAGGATCCGGATTCGGATTCGGGATCCCACCTGAACGAGATCGCCAGTCGCTCGTACACGTTCATCTCGATCTGCCGCTTGAACAGCCCCCAGCGCAGGAACTGGATCTGTGGATACGGCAGGGTACGGCATCATGGTACGGAGCAGCCGGGCATTACGGATGAGATCTTGAGAAAGAGTGTGTACGGCATCATGGCCCCCGACGTCTGGGAACGAACGACCCCAACCCCCGGGGGGCTGTGGTGTCGTGGGGATCCGTCGACTGCCGGCCTCCGCCAGATATAGATATATCACCGCAAAAAAGCTATTGAACTGCAGTTGTGATGATTTCAACGGGTATGTAACAGTCACGCTGCGCACTGCGAAATGCAGGCTGTGATTGTAGTACGGTATGATGTTGCTTGCCAGGCTGGTTCAGCACGCCTCCGCAGGATTGAAAGTGTGCAACCCCGCCCTTTCTTTCGCCCCGCACCCTCCCACCCCCACCCTCGCACAGCTGCACACACACGTCTTGCCCCCCTACCGTACAATGGCTCCAGCCAAACCATACAGCCACGGCCCCTCATCACTGCACAGTCCGCTACACATTCCCTGACGCCTGCCCCTGCCCCATCGCCTGTCCCTGTCCCCGTCGCCTGCCGCTGCCTCCCTTTTGTCAATAAAGACAGTCCCCATCGCCTCCCGCCCCACCTTTTTGAGGCGGGTCCCCCGGTAGTGGATCCGGTACTCCAGCACCTCGTCGGAGGCGGGGATGACCTCCAGACCCATGAGGCTCTTGTGGTTCTTGGCCTGGGGGAGGAGGGGAGGGCGGGGGCCGGGGGGGAGTATAGGAAATTGGTAGACATATGTATACTGCGTTGCTGGAGGGGGGGGGGCGGGTGAAGAATGCGGCAGGCCAAGAGGGTTGGGGTGGGGGTCGGTTTTGGGTGGGGGGAGGGGGCGCATATGGGGTAGGGGTGGAACCTTACGGTTGACGGTGTGACGATTCACCGTAATTACGGTACCGCAATTACGGTGGGACCCTTTTTGACACAGGAATTTGACGGTATGACGGCGTAAGTGTAATTACGGTGCCTAACTAAGCTGTTTTACGGTGTGATGAAACTTCTTACGGGGGATTGAACCGAACCATACCGGAATTGGGGCGAAAGTCCACTCCCCATCGCCGAATCCAACTCCGAACATTGTGTGTCCATCTAAAAGGCACAGTCCAGGCGCCCGCAAACGTTTGGCTCTCCAGCTGTCGGCTCCTAAGTACCAATTCTACCTCCAAAATGTCATGTTGCCTCCAAATGTACACCATGCAAGGAATATAAGCATGCGAAAGCTTTGATTATATAACATGCGAATAAGCAAGCGAAGTTGAGTTGGCCCCGCCGCGCGCGCAACGAAACAATATTTGTAGAGGTACATCCCTTCGCGTCCAAACCCCCTCCGGCCCTGAGTGGCGTCCTGGCGGTTTTCACATCCTAAAACCTTTCACTAAACCCCACCTTTCCCCCAGTTTCAGATGGCGGCGCCGCCCCTCCCGCGGCACCCCATCGGCCTTCCCCCACGAGCCCTCCTGCCCGCCCTCCTCCCTGCCGGATATTCGCTCTGGCAGCAGCGCAGTATGAATATGTCTACCAATTTCCTATACCCGCCCTTCCCCCCTCCCTCCCTGCCCCCTCCCTCCCTCTCACGTTCTCCAGGTCCTCCGGGGGCATCTCCGAAAACTCCGCCTTGTCCAAGATCCGATCCAGCTCGCCGTACAGATCCGAAACCATGGCCTTCAGGTCCTTCCTGCGGTCGTGGAGTACGATGATACCATCACGTGGGGTTCGGAGCCCGCTGGCACGCTTACCCCCGCCCCTCACCCCCGATCGGCCCCGGTCGGAGGCCCCCTGGAACAGGGACAGGTACACGCCTGGAGCAGGGCCAGGTAACCCCCCTTTGAGCAGGGCCAGGTAACCCCCCTTTGAGCAGGGCCAGGTAACCCCCCTTTGAGCAGGGCCAGGTAACCCCCCTGGAGCAGGGCCAGGTAAACCCCCTGGAGCCCCCACTCACTTTGGAACCACCGGGCTTCGGTCCGCCGCTGCGTTCCTCCCATCACCCCCGCCCGCCGTAGCCGCCGCCGCCGTCTTGAATGCCAGCGTGTCCTTATCCGGGTCCAGGGGGGAGTACTTCTCGTCCGCGTCACCGTAGTCGATCTCCAGCCTGCGAACACACACACACACGCACACACACAGAGGTTATCTGGTAGGTATATCTGCACCTGGGCTGGGTCGGGCGGGTTCTTTTCCTTAGACGCACACACACGTTTTTCGCGTGCACGCATCATTACCTTATATTGCATCGTCTTGCGTCGTCTTCTGCTGTGCTGACTACACGGTGTTTTGTTTGCAGGTGGGTACATTGCGATAACAACGAGAGGATCGCACGCACGCACAGCATTGTGGTGTGAGTCTGTGTGGCCAAGGCAGCCGACCAGCACCAGCTGGTAGTCCTCCACGACACCGTGACACCAACAGCGCGCCACATCGCCAGCGTTCTTCCCACACCGAAGTCTTTTCATCTCATGGGTCGGGCATTGGGTACATTATATTTTATGTATGCATACGGGCAAATGTTTGGGCGCCACTCGGCCCCTTGCATGTCACGCACTCCTGTTCTGCCCCCCTCCGAAACACACGCACAAGCACACGCGGATCGGACTTCCCTTTCCCCTCCCCCTGTCTCTCCCCTTCTCCTTCGCCCTCCCGCACTGTCCCGTCCCTCTCACACGCACCGCAGCGTGTTCCTCAGCGATATCCACTTGCACAGCTCTGTGAACTTGCGGCCCGTCTCCGGGTCGGAGAACACCGCCGGGTAGTCCGCCAAGAGCTTGCCTGCAGCGGGGGCCGGGGAGGGGAGGGCAGGGTACAGGAGGCGGTAGATATATTTAGGGGAGGGGAGGGCAGTTCGTAAGAAAAACAGCCCAGACACACGGGGGCCAGGGAGGGGAAGGAGATTGGTAGACATACTTATACTGCGCTGCTGTGGGGAGGGGAAGGAGAGGAAGGGACAGGGCAAGGGAGGGCGCGACCAGGGCAAGGGCTTGGGGTGCTAAGAGGGGGTGACGACCGCGAACCTAAGGACCGCGGAGACCCTGCCCCGTCCCGTCGCTGGGGCCCTGGTCCCGCCCTACCTCGCAGCTCCAGAAAGCCGAACGGGATGTACTGCTCCACTGTACGGCTGTCCGTAGTCACGGCCGCGTGATCCACTGCCGCCTGCGGCGGCGGCTCCTTGGGCGGCTCTCGCTTGCCGGCTGCCCGCGCTGCCGCGCCGCCCGCAGGCGGCGGCCCCGCTGCTGCCGCCACCGCCGGCTCCGCCGCCGCGGCGGAGGGTGCGCCCTTGGTCATTCCTGAAGGCGGCCCCCGCACCTGAACCTCCGCTGTGGGGGTGCCGGGAATCGCGCCAGGGAGGGTTGCCGCCGGCTCCGCCGCCGGCGAGCTCTCCAGCAGCGGCGGCGGCGCCAGCGGCGCCGGCGCAACCCGTCTTGACGCGGACACCTGACGGGAGGGCGGGCGTGATACCTGCTGCTGCGGCGGCGGTGGCGGCGGCGACGCGGGCGGAGCGCCGACTGGGGGGTTGGACTGGCTGGGGCGCCGTGACGGTGGCAGCTGCGGCGGAGGCTCTGCCGCCGCCCCCGGCTCCGCCGCCGCTGCCGCCGGGCTGCCCAGGCCGGCTATGCTGGCGGGCTCGCGGGTCACGTCCGCGGCGGAAGGAGCGCTGGGAGGGGGGGGCTCCCCCTCCGGGACCGGCGCCGGCGGCGGCTGAGGGGACGACGGCAGCGGCGGGACCAGTGATGGGAGCGGGGGCTTGGCGAGGGCCGGTCGTCCTGGGCCAACGGCGAGGGGCTCCAGGGCGGGCCGCTGGGGCAGCGGCCCAAGGGGCGCCAGGGCTGCCCGCGGTGCCGAACGCGGCGGAGCGGAGGCGCCCTCCGCGGGCGCGGCTGATGGTTAGGCGGAGGCAGGAGGGAAGGAGAGAAGGAGGGGCAATGGGGCCGAGGGAACGCTCGGGCGCAGCATGGAGCAGGGGCGGGGCCAAAGGATAGGATTCACAACTCACCCTGTCCTGTTTCCTCGGGCATTTCGGCGCTAAGATGTCACGGCGAGCATGGCAAGTAAAAGGTAAAGCACGTCGTCAGAGGGAAGAACCTGCCAGAAAGCTCTTCTGCTTGGAAATAAGATTCATCTCGCCACCTCGCTGATGGACAAGCGACAGCGGGGAACCTTAGCAAATATGTTTCAAGTCAGTCACACGGTCAACCAACGTTTATGAGAAAACGCACACAACGCGGGTTGGCAGGCAAGTATATGCTGTGTACAAACGAGCATAGTCTTCATGATGACTGTAGATTGGGTTGGGCGAGGGGGACAAGAAGTGAGAATTTCGTTCCCCGAACGCCGTACGTCCGCGGCTCAATGAAGTCGTTGAAAAGGCCAGTCAATTCTCATGTACATACTGAATATCAGGTTAATAGACAGAAGCAGACCATGGTGCATTGGCTGACGCATCAAAGATAATCCCAGCACATGATACTTTATCCGTTCTGCATCCATTCATCCGACTGTCTTGTTACAATGAAACAGAAGATGTCAACTCAATATTGAACACGCGGTTTTGGTGCCCAGCGCCGGTTTACGAATGAAGTCACATTACAACCTGTTTCAGGAGCATCAACCCAACCCCATTAGTCCTTCAAGTTTCTGAAATTCGCAACATGAATAAGGCTGCTGCATCTCGCAGACCCCATACATTCTGCCCTGGACATGTCGCATCCAACACGCAGCTGCACGATGCAGTCGCAGCAGCCTGGGGGTCCCGCAGCCGCGCGAAGCCGTGCACCGGGGCGACCATCGCAGTTCGTCGCTGCTGAAAGGAATGCAAACCCCCCACCCCCTGAACGGGCGCGACACCGCTCCCCTGCTCCCCGGCGGTCTGCACACACAATGCGCGCGCCAGTCCGCAATACTCGGGCAGCATGCATGTGCCCTGATGTACCGTGTCACCCGTTGCATGAAAGAAAGAATGAATGAATGAATGAACGTTACGGCGGACCCCAACAAGGGATCAACGGTGTATACCAGGGCAAGCCCCAGAAGGCATGCACGTGACTTGCGCTCGCGCTCGTGCGTCCTGGCCACCTGCCTCGGGGCGAGCACCGCTTGATCCCCACACAGATGTGGCATGCAGCTGAGTAGCCCTTACCAGTTTTGCACTATCGTTAATACGCTTGCCGCTCGTGCACCCGCCACACGGTCGCCGTAATTCAGCTTGCGTTTTCGAACGAACAGGATGTTCCCGCGGTTCCCAGCACACTGGGCCGCCCCGTAGAGCGCGTGCACGAGCCACCCCATGTGGCGCGAATGGTAGGGGAGTCCTAGGGTTTTCAACACACGTGCGACTCGCGTGCTCCCGCTTCCCGTGGTCCATGTGGGTGCAGTGCTCCCTCATCCGCGTGCAACAGCCTGTCCGAGCGTCGGAGACACCCGTGAAGTGAGACCGGCAACGCCTGGGATTGTCGGCAGCAGCCTCAACGCAACCGGGCTTGTTGGCTGTTGGCCTGAAGTAAACGAGGACACCCGGCAGCGTACTGTATACTGAAGTGTGCCCGAGGGCGCTGCCTGGCCCTGCCTCGCCCGCCGGGTTTATGTTCATTTGGATGGCGGGCAGCTGCTTGCTGCCATTCAAATTCAAAACAAGACTTCGCAAACAATCTGAAGACCTTGGGGTGGATATATTATACTGCGTGGCGCTTGCAATCAATATACCAATGCAGGCTGAGGGACGAGCTGCAAGGAGCTGCTGATGCATCAGGACGTGCTGAACCCATCTGAATAACCGTACAGCCAAGTACCCCAACGACAGGGCATACTTTCTGATGCAGCAATTGATGGCAGTCCAGGAACGGTGCAGCACATTCAAGCAGCTGATCAATACTGCAAGCGGCCGTTTCAGCGTCGGTCGTTAGGGTCGTCGTCGGTATACGTAACCCCCGTAAGTAATTATCCGTTGCAATGGTAAAAATATATTTATTAAGATCACATCTACTCATTTCGTTAAGATCACATCTACGCACACCTGCCAACACTATCTGTTGCTGCATAAGATACTCACTGCACATTCAGCAATGCAAGCAGAACATACGCACAATTATCAGGTGGTAGGTTGTACGCTTACGAATTTCAAAGTTTCAAACGCTTTTCGCAAATGATTCGCGTGCGCGCGAACGGCAGTTGCATCCAGTAAAAAGAGGCGGGCGTCTCAAAAAGTGTACAATCGAAATGTATAGAACTGTGAATAATGCTACAGATTTTGGATATAATTAAAATTCTCTGAGGTAAGTTGCTGCTGAACCCATCCCTGCGCTGCTGTGCATAACGACCGCAAGGATATCGTGTTGCTGCGTGGAGGCCCTCACGCACACGCTTTCCGGTTCAGGCGGGAGTTATATTTACCGCAGCATGTGCGACCCGCACCACTTGTACTTCACAGCAATTTGGCGCGTTGCGAGAGGCTCCTGGCGGTTTCGGACGAGTGCCAACTAACCATACCCGCAACAGCCAGAGCCCGGCAGTACTACGTCGTCGAACGGAGTCAGAAGCGGTCAGAGTGTGACGGAGGTCAACTATCCACGTGATTTGCATGCTACATTTCGAACACATACGGCAATTCGGTTCCGAAAGGTATTTCGTCACAGATGTACCCTTCCCTCCCCTTGCACGAACGCAACTCCCCCACGAACCCAACCGCGCAGCCGCACCGATGGTCCGTAGAGCACACATTTGCGTCATGCGATAGGTGTCCACACAAAGTTAAGGCCCCTGATGGCCGGCGAGGCCGCGGTCTTCACTTTTTTGGCCATTTCAACGGCGCAGCCCCACACCCCAATCCCGATCTGATTGCCAACCCCACCTCCTGGGTTGCGCGCCATGCGAGGTACATCACGGCATCGATCTCAGCGACATCGTCCTACAGCTGCCGTCACCGACAAGCAGAAGTTGAGGCGTCCCCGGTGGCCAAAACTCTTCCCTGGAAGAGGGGGCTGCGCTCTGGGCTCTGCGCTGCGTCAAACATCCCTTCAGGGCCTGTTGTCAGCGATATGTGTCATTGTGACCATTAGCGTGTGATAGGCTTGCAGCATGTGCAACTCTTCTTAAGGCACGCGTTACTTACAAGCCCCGCCCATGGGCGGCGTACGACAACAGCACCGTTGGTGCCTGGGAGGCACACGGCGGAGGCGGAGGCGGGCCAGGAGCATGGGCCCAAGGACAACTTGCCAGACAGTTGGCGTGAAGCCAGGTGGCCACACGGGACACGGCCCCCGCATGCTTGCCCTGTGCGCTGCTCGTCTGCACTTCGACGTTGGTCACAGCGGAGCCGCGCACTGCACGCGCAGGCAGCCGACGGCGCGGACGTCGTTACCGATTGACCAGTTTCGTGCATGATCAAAGGTCTGCATATCAGATTACATTGTGCTAGGGCGGGGCGCACGGAGTGTACCGTGGCCAAGATTGAGCACCCAACAAGATTGAGCACCCAACAAGATTGAGCACCCAACCTGCCCCTGACGAGGGCTGAGGCACGGGGCCCCCGTCCTCTATCTGTTTGAATACGTGATCCCCCACCTGGGGCCGAAGTTTGGGGACCTGGCCTACCCTCTGCTGGGGTAGGAGGCCAGGTTTCCGTGGGTATTTTGTTGCTTGGCCACGGTGTCTCTTTTGATGCGGGCGACTCCACTAGCGGTCGCTGGGCAGTGTCATGAGCCAGGCGTGGGTCTTCCAAGACCTCGAGAGGGTGCAGCGCTGAGTGCTTCAGGGGTGGTGGTAGCTGGGTAATGGGGTGCCTGTGTGGGCGACCTTCCCTGTGCTTGGTTTTATCCACTTCTGGGGATTCCGCCCGCTGCTGTGCGTATCCCTTTGTTAGTGTTGCCCCGCTGTGCGCCTCTGCTTGCTTCAGGGTCTGTCTGGGTGGGGTCATGGCCCGATGTGTATTTTATTGCGGCGTTGAGGTGTGAAGGTGTTTTGCCGCCTTTGGCGGTGGGGCCTGCTGGGGCTTGCCCTGGTATACACCGTCGATCCTTTTGGGGTTCGCTGTAACGCTCATTCATTCATTCATGTTGGGTCACGACGCGGCGAGGGACGACACGAATCCCTCCAGCGCCCTAGGTCATACTTGTCCTTTGCGCACATCGGTCCTTCCGTATACAAGGCTACACCTGGCCACACGTCAGTAGGCCGTAACAGGAAGTGTAACGGGTCCTTCCAGTGGAGACGCTGACCATAAAAGTTCACTTTCAATGTTTCTTAACTTGCAGCAGCAGTCAGTGGATTGTCCATTTCATCCGGGTACAACTAAGCCTTGCTCCGTGGTACCTCCTTCGCGACTTTTTTGAGGACGCATCTACCCGTAACAAGTATGTAAGAAACTTTTGAAGCAAAACTTACCTTCACGCAAATTACCTGGCCATCGGCGGGTGAGCGGTTGCAGCCGCGCTGATGGAAGCAATCGTCACATGACGTTTTCATTTCTGAATGAAGTTAGTGGAGCTTTGTGTGGAGTTTTTAAACAAAGTCTTTTCTATCTGTGACTAAGGTATCGTGCCATCAACACGGCATGCAGCATGCAGTTCTACCTCATCACAGTAAAATACTAGCTTAACAAATCATACTCACACTTTGAAAGAATAGAAAAATGTGCATACGGTAATTGTGATCGTGCAGCAATGCTCTCAAAGTTGCGTGTGAATGAGCTAGGGTGGGCGCATATGCGACATCCTGCATCGTCTTGAAGAGATGCAACGGAGTACGCTTCCCAGTTTATGTAGAGAGAGCTTGATCTGTATAATGGATACCAAAGAAATCATGCCTGTTGCGGTGTAATAATCCAGGCTGATCGTTTGTGTGCATGAACAACCCGCGTGGCAGACGATGTCTACAGAGATGAAGTTCCGCAGTGCAATAGATTATTGTTCACTTGGAATTACACATTACATCCGTGACAAACATGTTCGAGAGGAATTTGTGTTAATACAGCATGCTGGATTTCGAACCAAAATAACAATTTTTAAATACAAAATATCTGTTTCATGCGTCTTTTTTATTGCTTTGTGATACGGCGGCGATGGGAGGCATACGACACAGGAGTCCGGCGGTGTGCGGGTGCAGTATAAAATGAAACTAACCAGTACAACGATAATTAACTTGTTGTAGTCGAACTACACAAGGTAATTCACTTTTGTGTCAGTAGGTTGCCAGTTGCCTACTGTTCACAGGGATTTTACATAGTAATAGCTGGCACAGTTGGTTGCTGAGAACACACCTGGCGACGCGTCTCGCAGCTGGGAAGCCATGCCGACCAAGTCGGCTCTTCTTGGGCTGCTCTGCGTCCTAATGGGCGTGGCTCTGACCGGTGCGCGCGCGCGAGCCCTCCTTCGACATCGGACGTTGCTCCTTCCTGCGAACTGAACTTTTAGCACCCCTTAATTCCTTGTATCGCAGGTGCTCAAAATTTTGATGGCGGGTGAGATTTGTATTCGGTTAGCTGGCACGCCGTCGCTGGGCTGGGCAGGTGGTAGGCGCGGCATCTGATGGGACGTTGCCCGTCAGTCTGTCGTGATGGATATGCCGAGTCATCAATTTAATTAAATGGATGCTAAGCACTGGATCTTATTTCATTTTTGTACAATCCCCGCAGGGTGTCGTTGGACTCGTTCCCTTACTGCCGATGTGATAAAGCAACTACGAACAGCCCTTATCGCGTCAAGTATGACGGCTTCCTGGTTGGGTACATGAAGCAGGACTGGACGTGCTTTAAAGTGTACCTGGACAAAGCTGCAGCGTCGGACTGCTCGAATGGCTCACCGGCATCGCAGTCGCCCTGCTGCACTTCCACCCTCTACAAAGTCGAGTTCACCGTCGGTGAGTCGTCAGTTTGCAGTGGAGGAGTTGCGGAGTCAAGGAGTCCAGGGAATCTCCGTTTCAGTGTCCAGAGCGAACCGACTGTGTCGCCTTATGGGGAGGGGACATCCTTCCCCTCCGTCCCCACATGTGCCGGAAGTCGCGCTCAGATGTGCGTTGCTCACGGTTTGCTCTGCTCACAGGGGCCCCGCCCTGCGTGTCTGTGTTTGGACGCCGTACATCTGCCGTAATCTCCGGGGGGGGCCCCGCGCCGTGTCTGATGGGGTCATGGGTGGATGGCGAGGGCGAGCCATTGCTCCCGGGGTACGTCTCATGGCCATGGCCCGGGGTACGGCCCCTGTCATCGCCCCGGTTACCCCTCCTCCCCTCCCTCCTCCCCTCCCCTTCCAACCCCCCCTCCTCCCCTCCCTTTCCCCGTTCCTCTCCTCCTCCTCCTCCCTCCGCTCCGCCTGCTCTTGTTCCCTCCTGCGCCTCAGCCTCGAGCTGCAAGGGCACCATCAACCGCGCTCTGCTGTTCAAGGGCTACAACCAGCAGGTCGAGGGGGTGGACATCGTGGAGAAGATGACGGTGATCGGCATCGAGAGCCCGGCTGCGAACGTGTCCGGGATCATCCGAGTGGTCAAGGGCCTGGCCATGTCGATGTCGACGCTGGCCCAGTTCCCAGGTGGGTGGCTAACGTGCTGGCTACTGGGGAGGGAACGGGAGGGGGCCGTGCGCTGTGGGGTTTGCTGGGGTCTTTTCCCCCTGGAGCGGACCCCTGCAGCGGACCCACACTTGGCGGTGCGGTGCGGTGCGGTGCGGTGGTGGCTCAGCTGCTGTTCCGAAGCCCAGACGCTGCAGCCGCGAGCGGGGGTGTCCCCGCCGGTACGACACCCTTGCACAAGCGGCCCGTACTCCGCCGCTGCCCACTCCTCGCCCTCGGGGGGAAGGCAGGGAGCGAGCCGCGAGGACCTCCACGCGGAGGCCTGGCTGCGGCGGGGTTGCGGCGGGGCTGCGGCGGGGTTGCGGCGGGGCTGCGGCGGGGTTGGGTCACGGGCGCGATACGCGTCACTCTGGACACCGGAAAGGAACGAGCGTACCTGTGGGATCACCACTGTGGGATCGTATCCGCGGGCGCGGCCGCCAGGTTGGAGGTGGTTGGGCGGCAATTGAGGGCCTGAGGGGTGAGTGCGTTGGTGAGGGACAGGGGCGGGCCGCTGCGAGAGGCGAGGTGAGGCAAGGTGAGGGTGAGGGTAAGGTAGCGCGCAGATGGCCGAGGGACGTCGGATGGCGCTGCGACGATGTTTCGGAGCCGGCTCTTGGAAATGTACGCACCCCGACGCTTGATTGGGTGGGGTGGCAGTGCACAGCGGCGGGTGACGACCAGAGGAGGGACGAGGATGTGGTTTCGGGGCAGAAGTACAGACGCGGCCGGGCGCAGCGCGAGGTGAGCACGGTTCGCCGGGCGAAAGCAGAACCCCGGCAGGGAGGGAGGGAGAGAGAGAGGGAGGGCAGGAAGGGGCGCCGTGGTCCTGGGGAAAAGGAGGGGCTTGGGAGTTGGACCCATTCAGGTACAAACCGGGGGTGGGGGGATTGCGGCGCATCGCGTGTATGTGTGTGTATGTGTGTGTATGTGCGTGTGTGTGTCTCGTCTGTAAATGAGAACTGAGCCGCGAGAAGCAAAGTCCGACGTGTGTCTCGTGTGTGTGTGTGTGTGTGTGTGTGTGTGTGTCTCGTGTGTGTGTGTGTGTGTGTGTGTGTCTCGTGTGTGTGTGTGTGTGTGTGTGTGTGTGTTATTAGGCTGACCGGGCCTGGCACTGCCCAAGGTTTGCTAACCAACCAAGCCCTAACGGAAAGGCCGCCCAGGTGCTGTCGTCCGATTGGGGGGGAGGAGGAAGGCAAGAGGGGCCGCCGGTCCAATGGTCTGTGGAGCTGCCACCCGGATGTGTTGACGCGAACTGGCTCGACGTTGGGTTTTGGGTGAAAATGGGAGGAGAGAGAGGTAATTGAGGCCGGGAGTGTCGGATGCAGATGGGCTCAGGAGGAGGTTTCGGAGAGGTCGCCGGGCAAGGGGTTTCGGAGGCTGTCTGGTGGGGTCTTGGTAGTCGCCCGGCCGTCGGCAAGTCCCTCCGAGGGCAGTTGCCTTGCGAATCCAGGCAACATTTCTCCGATCGTTGGAGGGGGGTGTTCTGTGGCGGCGCAGTCGGGTGGTTCTGTGGCGGCGCGGTTACGATGCGTTATTGAGAGTGTTGGAGAACTGAGCCGCGAGGAAGGCAGTCGCTACCAACGCTGGTTCGTGGGCAGGCGGGGCAGGAGCGCGTGACATGCAGGGGGCATATCCAGCGCTCAAGAGGTGGTGTACGGCAGCGCTTCCTCTCCACTCCCGCGCTCGCCGCACGCGGGGCATTCGCAGCACGCGTCGCACGCGAGAGGGGGATTGGCCCCCCGCCCCCCCGCTGAGACCCTCGAGGCGCTGAGGGGCTGGGGAGCAGCTCCCGCCCACGTGCCACGGCCACGGCCGCCGAGAGTTGGAAGCAGTCATCTTGTTGCGTTGGGTTGAGAGGAGATCATGGAAGCCCAGGAAAGCCCAGGGAATGCGTTGCATGAGTTACAAAACCTTGAATTCCGCAACCCCCACAACATTCCCAAACCCCAACCCAACACCCCCTTGGTCCAAATCCCCAAAGCGCTGGCTCCTCACCACTGATTCCGCCCCCGCCCCCGCCCGCGCCTCCCCTTGCCCCGTCTCCCTTGCCCGCGCGCCCACGTCAACGTGCTCGTCCACGCCATCCCCCCCGCATGCAGACGGCCTGCCGTTCTGCCTGAACCAGATTCCCGATCGGTGCTCCGTCTCGGAGACGTTCCTGTGGGACCTGACCGGCGGCTTCAAGTACGCGGTGTTCGACTCCTCCCGGCGCTGCTGCCCCGTGGGCGTGACGACCACCTTGAGGCTGCCGCCAGGCGGCGGCATCGTCCCCGGCTTCGACCGCCCCAGCCCGCCGTCGCCATCGCCGCCGAACCCGACGTCGCCGCCGACGCCGCCGTCGCCGCGCTCGCCGCCGTCCCCCCGCCCGCCGCCTGCGCCCCGGAAGTCCCCGCCGCCCAAGCCGGCCCCGCCGTCGCCGCCGCCGTCCCTGCCGCCGTCCCCGCCGCCGTCCCCGCCGCCGTCCTCGCCGCCGCCGCCGCCGCCGCCCCCGCCGCCGCCGCCCAGCCCGCCGCCGCCGCCGCCGCCGCCCCCGCCGCCGCCCCCGCCGCCGCCGCCCCCGACGCCCAAGCCGCCATCGCCGCCGCCCATTACGCCGGGCATCGGCTTCCCCTTCTGCGTGTAAGTGCTAGATCCTCCTGCCCATGCTTCCCCTGACTATGCGGTGCACCGGACCGCGCGGGTTTCCAGGAGAGGTGGAGGATGTGGCGGAGGAGGAGGAGGAGGAGGAGGGGGGCAGCCCGCTGGTCATGTTGCCCGTGCGATGGGCTTCTGCCGTATTCAGTGCGTAGTCGTTGTCGTCTGAAGTCTTCGACCCGCCGCCAACGAATCAACATGCAAACAGCGCGTCCGGCGCTCCCTGCCAGGGGACCCGCCTCCTGAACCTCTCCGTCCGAACCCCTCCACCGCCGCAGCAGACCCTGAACACATTCGACGGGAAGCCGCTCCTTTCCCCCCGCACTCACACTGCACCACCCACGCCGCGTGTCTATCATCTTCGGGTCACGCGGCCGTGCGCCCACGCCGCGACGCCTGCCTCGCGGCCCCCCACCACCTTACTTCTTCACAGCCCCCCACCACACACCTCCCACACGCCGCCGCCTGCCCCCACAGGTGCGACTCGTACTCCCCGTCTGACTACCCTTGGCGCGTCACCTTCCAGAACGTCACCGACGCGCCCCGCGGCTCGCGCGTGTGCCTCAAGCTGTACGTCGACAAGGCGGTGGCGGCGCGGTGCAGCTACTCGTGCTGCAAGCAGCCCCTGCAGAAGATCGAGATCCTGGCCAGTGAGTGCGACAGGATTCGAACCCGCGCGCTCCGTTTTGCCGAGTCCGCGCACTGCCTGGACCGCCGCAGTCTATTCGCGCCAAGCAAATACCACGAAACCTGTTAGATGCGACCACGACTTCGTTCCTTTCGGTGCGGTTGCTCGTTGAAACCCGTCCGACCCTACCGACCCTCCGCCTTGCACACACACCCTCCAACCCGCCGGCCCCTTCCTCTACACGCGCTCTCCCCCTCCCCCTTTTTTTGTCAATATAGCCAGCGAAATCGGGAAACAATCACCGATTGTGTAGCAGTTGTCTGTAGTTGTCCGGTTGGCTGACGCCGCCGCCGCCCCCTCCCGCGCCCCCCCCCCCCCGCCGCTCCCACAGACCCCAACTGCAAGGGCTCCATCTCCGCCTTCACCGTCACCAGCATCCCCGGCCTCAAGTCGTCCTTCCTGTGGAACACGGACTTCCCCGTCCTCAAGTTCACCAACCTCAACCTGCCGTACCAGGTCGGCGTGGACGTCGCGTACCTGTGCTTCCAGCTCAAGGGACCCAACTGCACGAAGCTGGAGCACCTCTGCTCCGAGACCAACGGCGCGTGTCAAGCGGCCGTGTTCGCACCACCGGGTGAGCAGTACACACACACACACACACCTTGGGACTACTTATGGTCGACATACTTCGCCCTGGCATATTGGTAACTCTGGTCTCGGTCTCAGTCGTCGGTTGCATTGCTGGACACGGGTATGTTTTTTCGCGGCTCAGCTTTTCTCCTTGATAACACACACACTCACACACACACACACAGACAGACGGGACAGACAGATGCGCATGTATGTATTGTATATGTCCGAGGCGAGGCCCGGATGTACGGCGGTACAGTGTTCGTACCGGGCCGTGTGCCGTACTGGGGTGATGGCGATGGGCGAGCGCGGGGCCTGCCACTGCTTCCGTCCGACACGTGTGGTCGGTCCGAGACCGACGCGGGTGTGTTCCTCGGGAACAAACCCGCCCCGCCCAAATTTGTTCCCAACATCCTTTCCATGAAATAAGACTGAAAACGCAAAGAGGATGCGTGCGTCTGCGTGTGCTTGCGATTACCGTTGCGAGTACCGTTGCGCCATGATCGGGTTCGGCAAGGGCCCGCAGCCGCGCACCAGTCGACTGCAGGGCGATTTCCGTCTGTTTCCGTGCCAACAGCCCCGCCCCTGCCCCCCGCGCCTCGCCGCACAAGGCACCCCCCTTAATATCATTCAAGGTCGGGAAACCGAAAACAAAAGAGTAATCCTCCCCCCTCCCCTTGGCTCCCCTTGGCCTGGCGCCCTCGGTACGTGCCTGAACAGGCAACTCATGTTGTCCGACGAACCTGATGCCCATGCCTTGAGGGGTCCAAAGGCAGCTCCGTTCTGCCGGTCGTTCAGCTACCCCGGGAGGAGGCCGTGCGCGGTCTTGAAGACATGAGGAGGCCGTGCGTGAGCCGGCGTTTGCGCGGGAGCCGGCCGATGGTGCGGCCGCGGCCGCGGCCGTGGATGTGGATGTGGATGCATTGGAACGCGGACGCTGGGACTCGTCCGCGTCCGGCTCGGTGCGCGGCTCTTTGAGGTGGGAGGTCCGGACTGCAGTGCACGGGTCTGCTCGGAGGGAGCACCCCTTGCGGCGTGGCGGTCCATCGCCGGGTCCTCGGCCGGCGCGCTGCAGTTAGACCTACCCCCGGTCGGGATGCTGACGGCCGCGGCAGCAGCAGCCCCAGCTCCGCGCACGGCTCCGGAACCCGCATAAGACAACAAGGCATCTAAATGTGCTGGCTCCTGGATGGTGGTACGGCTCTGCATGCGCTTGTGTGAATGGAAGTGTGTTTGCGTGTATGTGTTGTGTGTGTGTGTGCATTTAAACAGGGTTTGTGCTGCGTGAGCCGAGGCTGGCTGCCTGGGCCGCTGAAGAAGGTGCATTTGTTTGCCGCACCGCGTAGGGAGGTTTGTCATGTGCCAGCATTATTGTGATGTGATAATCTCACTGCTGTGTGCCATGGTGCGCTGCTGGGTGTGTTCGGTATGGGGCGAGAGGGGTTCAGGAGAGAGGCGGAGGGGCCGTGTGATGCGACCAGCCGCTCAATGGACGTAAGAGGACCATCCCACCCCACCGGGCTTGTTGGGCCCTGCAGCCCGGCGCGGCGGTCGCCGCTGTCTTGCGCCTGGAGGGAGTTTGGAGTTCAAAGCTCGAGGTCTTGGGCTTGCGTGTGTGTGTGTGGCCGTCTTGGTACGGGCAGGAGGTTGGGGGTCCGCCCTGCTTGTGGAGCAGTGTTGTATGAAGTTTTGTGCGGCATAGCATCATGGTTGGACGCTTTTTTGAAGTCCTTGAAATGAGCATATGTTCGGGGCGCGCGCCTGCACATTGGCTTGATTGGCTGTTTGATTCCCGGCGGGTGACTCGTCTGCATTGCGGCGGTAGGTCGTGGGGAGCGACTCGAGGAAAGGTAGCACAGCGTATACACGCACACACTCTCTCCTGCTCCTGGCACGCAAAGAACGGTGGTTGCGGGACGCCTTCGCGGTATCAGACGACGGCGCGCAGGAGCCCTCAGCGCTGGTCTGGTCTGGTCTGGTCTGGTGTGGTGTGGTCTGTGCCCATGTGCGGCCAGATGGAGGCGCCTGGCCGTCGAACCTTCCGCCGTGTCGGTGCGCCGTGTCCACAGTCCTTGATGAAGAAGCCCTGCCGCCGCCGCAGTACGGCAGCGACCCCGCTTAGCTCGCCTAGCGGTTTCCTGATTCCCGTGCTCGGGCGACCTGCCCAAGCGCCGGTATGTACGACGTGGAGGGGGGGATGCAGCGTGCAGGCAGTTCAGTTGCCGGGGTTTGGATCATGATGCGCTGACCTCCGGGCCAACCCGGCGAGGAGCTGAGATAATGCGGCTCGCCGGAATCGCCCGGGGATGGTGGTGGTAGATTGGCCTCAAGGTTGTCCTGGGAGGTGCTCACTGGCTGGAGAAGGGAGGGGGCTTCCGAAGAGAAGGACTGCTGCCTAATGTCTCTGGCCTGGCTCATCTGTTGTGCCTGCCCTCATCTGAGGGTTTATGAAGTCTGTGGTGGACCTGCGGCCCAGCGGCCCAACGGCCCAGTGCGCGCGCGCGTTCGCAATGGATAGGGGGGGCTGCGTTGGTGAGGCTAGATCGTCGTGTTAAGGGAACCGGGTGGTGTGGTGGTGGGGTAGGGCTTACGGAGCGCACTGATCGGGACGCGTGCTGTACTTACTGATTTGGTCAGTCATCCTGTTGACTGGTGTTCGCAAGTGTGTAGCAGAGCGTGTTTTTCTGTGTGTGTGTATGTGTGTGTGTGTGTGTGTTGTCAATCTGTCTATGTGTGGGTGTGTGGGTGTCAGTACCATTGTGAACATGTATGACTCTTGTCAGTAGTAGGAAGCCGTCTGCCACCCTTTAAACATGATACCCATGGTACTCTCCCACGCTTGTTACTGGCGTGCTGCCTCTGTCGCGATAGTTTCGTATTGGCGGTATTTGCACGGTTGCACGGCTGCTTGCCGTTCTGCACACCGTACCGCGTGGGAGCAGCAGGCACGTCATCAGTCGCTGAAGCGGTCGCGAGCTGCCATCCGTGAGCAGCCATCCGGGACCAGGCCCTGCTCTCCGCGCGGTCCGCGGTCGTCCGGGGCTGATCCGAAGGCCAGGCCGGACTGGATGGAACCGGCTAGTCCATATGGCGTTTGGCGTGACGTGGTCGGTCTTCTGTGACGTATTCTAGTCATCTGTGACGCGGTCGGTCATCTGTGACGTATCGTTTGGTAATCGGTTGATCCAACGATCCAAACTTGCAAGCAAGTTTGCGTCTATATCGGAGCTACCCGGTGTACCGCCCGATGAATGCACTGACGGCCCTAAGAGTGGCTGTTGGCTGCGAGTGCTGGCGATGAGCCCTCTCTGCCAATACAAGCTTTCGTACATTACAACTCGTATATTACAACAACACGTGAAACCGGCCTTGCTCACCGGCAAAAAACCTGCCAGACCGGCGAAAGCTGTCACATTTTGTCAACTGTTCTCGTCGCACCCTTCTCATCACCGACCTAGATGTTCCCCCTTGTTGTGTCTCACGCTGCGATATACTACGGGCTAGCCGGCACCGCCCTGAGCCCTCCTGGACATTGGTCTCGGCACGTCGGCAGCAGTGTGAGTTGTGTGATATGGAACACCTGCATGGAACACCTCCTAGACATCAAGCAGTGCCGGGGTAACCTTTCAGGCAGGATTATGATCGTCCACCTCGCTGCAAGAAATGAATACTGCTTGCCTCAAGACCTTTTAGGATCCTTGAATCGGACCGTACGGCGTTTACGCGCGCCGCCCACCCCTGCCTACCTGCCGCCTGAGCTTCGCCAAAGCGGCTGCGCTCGATCACCACCGCTCGCGCCCTCCGACACCCTCCAGGAGGGCGCAACGGATCCCCGCGTCGAAAAGCACGAACCGCCAACCTTACCAGCCGTACATAGTTAACATGGGAGCTGCGAAGTTTTGGCGTCGAGGGCATTCGAGTGTGTAAGACCCGCGCAACAGACGTGATGACGGGCGCGACTTCGGCAGTGGGCATCGAATCTTAAATATCTTCAGAAGTTAAAATTGCGCAGTGATAGTCATGTTTGCGGTTGCAATGAAAATCTGGCGCATCGTGCATGTTTGTCCGTCATGCGGTGAAGTATGTTGGCAACGTATGAAAGACAAGAAATGATTGTATATCATCTTGAAAGGTATTATTCACTGAGCTTGCGTGAATTTACAGCATTTCGGCGCACCACGCAATTGAAACAGACTAGAGCCAAAAGTTGCGGGCGTTCAATGAACATATCAGCTAAAACTTAAATATAATATCATGTTGTAATAAATTAAGTTTGGTGGAATGTTCTGTTTTTGAAAGCTATGGATGTTCGATGCCGCCCGCCATTTCTAACGATACCTATAAAGATGTCTTCAGGTGCATCAGTTGAACCTAGCAGAAAAACACATCCTTTCATATGTAATAAGAATTTGAATCCACGAGCTGATTGATGACATCATTAGGACCCCTGTTACCATACGACAATTGCGTGCAGCGTATGATGACTCATTACCAAGGGCATCGTTTCCAATGGCGTTTCAAACAGTGCTGACCGGATGCGTTCATGGACCATGCCATGGTCGGTTTGAAAACCAGAGACTGGCGCGCACGCACTCAGGGCGCGAAGACCGGTGCAGTCGTTAGCTTCACTGCGGCTGCGTGAGGAGCCCTTCTGAACGGTATGAGACCATCTGTGAATCAGAACGCATGTCAAAGACAACGCATGTCAGTTGCTAAATCTTCTTCATGGCGGGGAAGATTTCCCGTCAGGTTGCGTGTGCTTGGCTCGGAATCGAGCTCACCGTAGCAGATCACACGCAGTCACACTTTCTGCTGTCCTTTTGCACAGCGGGGCGCAAGGGCGCGTTACACTGCATTGCATTGAATTGCTCTTCACTTGAACGGCGGGCAGCACCCAACACAAGTCGTTTTTTAGAGGGGAGGCATGCATTCAAAGTCTGAGACAAACGAATGCTGACGTACGAGGACGCCGCCGACACAGCATACACGCGCCTGCCTGCCCCGCAAGTGCTGCAGTGCACAATCGAACACTCACACGGGCGTCCGTTTACTCAGTTTGGGCAATGATGGTTATTCCAGGAGGGAGGGAGGTCCTTGGTAATCATTGGTGACCATCATGTCTTGGAATTGGGAATGATCATGGTCTGACCGCCATCCACACACATGCACCCCTGCGCACAATCCAGCAGAGGCCTTGCCGTCGCTCGGGATGCATGCCCCAGCGAGCCATGCCTCCTTCGCTGCTGATAACAGTGCTGCGATGAGAAATGAACCCGGCACCGTCCGCGTGACACGAGTCGGCCTTTGGGGGTTCACGGGGAAAAGAATCGGGGAATCGGGGAAAAGAGTAACACTTCGCTGCTATTCCTCTCTTGGTCGTGCGCATGACGGTACGGCACGCGGCACGGCACATATTCTGCCCAGGGGGCCGAGACCTATAACGTGCTGCCGAGGTCGCGCGCCTTTGCTTCCAATCCCAGTTTGCGTAGCAACGGATGCGTTAATACGCAGACTGAAATTGCGTATTACCGCATCGGTTACGGTTACGGTTACGTACCAAGGTGGACCCCTCGTCCTGACCGGGCGTTCCAACGGGCCCAGATAGCTCGTAGGCGCCTCATCTGCGTTCGGTGGTACGGCGGGCAGCAGGCAGGAGCCGCACCTTGGATCCGTTTTTTTACTTTTTTCAATGAATGACTGAACGTTACAGCGGACCCCGAAGGGATCAACAGCGGACCCCGAAGGGATCAACGGTGTATCCGTTTTTGCAATGTGTGGGGTTAGCGAGGAGGCTCGGCGCTGGGCCGGTCGCCGACGACCCGGGCGGGGTCCACTGTAACGTAGTCATTATAAACGGTTGGGTCAGGGTTTCGCACCTGCCGGTCGGCAATACTTGCTATCCCTGCCGCCCTGGGCCACGGTTGCGGTCCCTCCGGTCCCTCCACCCCGGCGGCCCCCGAATGAACGTGGCAGCTCTGTGAGTGCCCTGGTCCGACAGTGCCCACCATCAACATTTGTGCTGGACGCACATGTTTCTGGAAGTGGTCGAGGGCCGCCGTGATGCTCCAACTCGTTCGCACGCCGCCAATGACGAACTCTGACGACTGTGTGTTCTGGCGGTGTAGGCCCGGAGGCCAGGGGGGAGCTGGCCCACGAGTGCGCGCCCTCCTGCATCCATCCACCCATCCATCAGCGCCCTCTCGGTCGCATAGCCACGCGCGCCCACATGGGTAGCGTGTCGAGGTTGGCGCGGGACGGAGGCCCCGAGGTCGGGAGAACTTGTCCGCCGCTACCCTCCGGTTCGTGTTAGCCACCTGGCAGGTGGGGCAGGGAGCTGTTGTTGCCCATCGGTCGGCTACATTGTATGGAATCGAAGACCTGCCTGTCGTACATTCGTACACTCGTCGCCATGGCTGGACCGTCTATCTAGCGTCGAAACGGACGCGCAGGCTCTAGGGAGCGGGGCGGGGACCGTGCGTTGAGTACGGCAGTGTGCTGGAAAGAAAAACTGTTGGAAATTGGAAATCGGAGACTGTGGAGCGGGAGCTACCGGGGGAGCCACCGCAGTCTGGTTGGTTGGGGGCGGCGGGGCCGCGACTTGCCCCCAGCGAAGCGCACGCCGCCTTTTGACACGCGGCAACACGCCAAGGCACGGAGCAGAGTCTGACACAAGCGACGGATGAACGGATCTATGGATGGAATGAAATGATGGACGGAAGGATGCGCGGACAGGTCAACAGGCCGAAATCGAACCTGACTCCGCAAACACAGGCTCGGTGTCATGGTGTGTGTACACACATCGGATATATATACACATCGGATATATATCGCCGGCTGAACACTGCTGAGACGGGCTTGGGACCGTCGCGCTATGGACTGCAGCACTCATGGCAACGTGCCCGGACGGGGGAGGCGTGCACGCACGTGGGGTTCCACAACTCAGCGACAGTGTGCGGAATCAACCGAGTGTCGCAGACCAAAATGCTGCTGACCATCATCGCCAAACCCGGCCCAGTTTTTAACAATTGGCGGTTGCCTGACATAAGTTTGGCAGGAGGGCGCGCGAGTCGATCGACGTTCCGATCACATCCGTGTGCGTCAGCCTGTGCCGCGGGATGTGCCGCGGTACTCCTACCATACGCAGGAAATCAGCTGGCAAACGCCGGCATCGAGTACGGCTGCAAGTAAGGGGCCGCCCACAGGCACACCGTAAGACGATCTCAACACAACCGGGGGCTTGTTTCCGAAGCTCCAACCTTCTCGCATATGATTCCCTTCCGCTGTACACCGTATCGGTAATAAATCAAGTCAAATATATACGGTATATCGATTGCCAATTCACGGAAGGTCCTCGGACGTTTGATGTGACATGGCGTGACCACGTCACGTCGCGGATCAATGCTGATATATACACTGCCATCCCGCGCCACAAACAAGCGGTTCTACCAGGTTCTATTAAAGATCAGGAGATCAACACGGCGAACCGCAAATGGTAGAGGCCAACGCGACAAACGTTATGGATGTGCTGCCGCAGCTCAGCGTCCACGGCCAGGACGCCCTCCTGTCCGCACTCCTGCCCGGCGGCGGCGCCAAAACTGCGCGACTCGTGTGCAGAGCCTTCAAGGACTTCGTCGACGCCAACCTGCGCGAGCTGAAGGTAGTCCTGACCGACGCGCACAAGGCGACCCTGGCCCTGGCAGCCGCACCGGGCGGGGCCGCCGCGCCGTGGCCGCGGCCGCTGCGCCTGCCGCGCTGCGAGGCCGTCCACCTCACGATGCGGGTTTCGGAGCCGAGAAATGTCCTTGAGAACGTGGCGGCGATGGCGATGGCAGTCGGACGCCTGCTGCCACCCGCGACCCGCGAGCGCATCTCGACGTTCACCTTCAAGCACTGCACCGCCGCCCAGCGGCCGGCGGACCGGCGCCTCGGCCTTTCCGGTGTCGAGGCCGCCATCTCCGGCGTCCTCCGCCTGCTGCCCGCGCTCCACACCGTCAACCTGTCGGGGGCCGGTCAGTTCTCGTCGGATCCGCTGCAGCACGCTGTACTGTACGACACGCTGGCGTCGCTGCCGCGCCTTGAGTCCTTGGCGGTGTCTAGCTTCCGCGGCCTCGAACGGATCGGCGTGCTGTACGGCAGTCTGACGAAGCTCACTGTCGGGCGGTACGACCCTGACGAGGTCCTGACGGCGGCGGCGGCTCGCAGCCTGTCGTACTTCAGACGGCTGGCGGAGCTGAATTTCATCGCGAATTTCGACCTCTGGATGAGCGACGGCGATGCACGCACGCTCGTGGATGCCATCCCGCCGTGTCTGCAGCGCCTGGGGATCGTGTACGACGTTTTTGTCGTACAGATCACCGTGTGGCTCTCCCGCCGAGTCGTAACGTCCGTGGAAGTCGGTCCGCTCCGCGACAATTACGGCGCATTCTGGGCTTACAACGGTGTGCGCACGGTGGCGCAGCCGATCCTGAATTTGCGACCGATCTGGCCGCACCGTACGGCAGCGCACCGCGACGACGACGGCGCTCCGCAGGTGCCGTACCTTCCGCTCCTGCACATCTTGGACGTGGCGGCCAGCCACGACCTGCCTCAGCGGGCCTCGCAGCTGCTTCAGCTCTGCGACATGGTGCAGGTGGACCGCCTCCAGCTGGTTCCGGAGCAGGGGCGCCTGACGCCAGCTCAAGTGCGGGGCGCGTTGCGGGTCCTGAGGTGGTGGCCGCGGGAGATCCAGCTGCAGCTTTTCTCCAAGGAATGGGTCGACTCGAACGCGTACCTAGACCTCTACATGGACGTCTGCAGACTGGCGGTGCCGCTGGCGGGGAAGGTCGTCAACTTGGGAGCCGCCGCGGCGGCGGCGGCAGCGGGCGGCGGGAGCAAAGTCCGGCACGAGCGGGTGCCAGCGGCGGCGACGGCGCCGAGGCAGGGGCCCCAAGGGCGAGGGTAGGGAGCGGGGCCAGCCGCGGGGAGCAAGGAGGAGCAACCCGCGGGGGCGGCAGCTGCAGCGCCCGAGGGGGCCGAGGAGGAGCAGGGGCAGCGGCGGAAGGAAGCCGCGCCAGGGGAGGGCGAAGGCGGAGCGGTGTTGAAGACCCGGCTGGTGGAGCGTCTGCTGGAGGGTGCCGTCCGGCTGACCCGCGCAGCGGACACCCCAGCCGCCTCGGCGGCAGCAGCAACCAGGGGGACCGGTGTGGCGGGAGGGACAGCCTCAGAGGCACCAACCGCGGAGGGACTCGCTTCGGACGACGAGGAGAGCTCAGGATCCAGTCGACGAGCCGATCTGGCCTCGAGCCCGAGCGAGCCGGCTGCTGCTGCTGCCGCTGCTGCTGCTGCTGCTGCTGCTGCCGCTGCTGCTGCTGCTGCTGCTGCTGCTGCTGCTACCCCAGCCTCGCTCCTCCTCCGGTGTCCCCTGATTTCGGAGCTTCTTGCGGGTCCCCTGGTTTCGGAGCGTCTTGCGGGTCCCCTGGTTTCGGAGCGTCTTGCGGGTCCGCGGCACACACCGGCGTCCCTAGGGGGCTGGATCACGCGGCACTGGCGGGCGGCTGTGGGTGCCGTACCGGGGCAAGGCCCTGACAGACCAAGCAACGGCAGACGCATTTCCTGCACTGGCGGCAACGAGTGCGAGTGCCGGCACGACAGCTTCATCACATTCGCGCCGCTGCCCGCTGCTGACGCGGTGCTGGTGTGCTGTCGGTCGCGCCGGACGGCGGAGGCGCTGGCGGCGAGCGTGCTGGCGGCGGGGCGGGGCGGGCGCGAGGCGGCACTGGAGCCGGCGGGGCCGGCGGAAGCGGCAGTGCAGGAGGCCGCGACGGCGCAGGAGCCGGCGGCACAGGACCCGGCGGCGGCGGCGCAGGAGCGGGCGGAGCGGCGGTATCTGGCGACACCGGCGACGTGTCAGTGGCTGCCGACGGCTATTGGTGTGGTCGGCTTCGCAGCCCTGGAGGTAGGGTGGTGGGACGGTCGAGGATTTGATCAAGAAATCGGCAGGGACGATGCAGCCGCAGACTGGGGAAGCGATGCTCGCCCTGCTGCTTGGCCACCAGGTCCGTTAATGGCGTTAGTTACGAGGTAGGGTCGCCGTTAGTAGGTTTACAGAGGCCCCGACGTAGGGTTTGCATGGTGCTTGGTTGGTTCATGGGGAGACGGGTGCGATAGACGCGCCGGTTTTTCAGGTGAGGCATCCACCGCGCTCCCAACGAATAACTATATGTGTATCATACGTTATCATATTGCTGCGGCTGCTCGCGTTTGCATTCAAATTCGCTCGGACCAACCACCGAGTCAACGCCCGGACGTGCCGAGCCCGAATGAAACCGTGTACGACATCGTGTACGACATGGGGATATGTCCGCCCCCGGCTCGGACAAAGCTATAGCCCACCTCCTCGCGCGGTCGGTGACTTTGGTCTCGTAAGTCATTGGGCGGGGCCCCAGCGCGAAGCGCGTTCGGGGGGCCCCGCCCCCTAGGATTGCCCATGTCCGTGTGTCCGTCCGTGTGTCCGTGTGTCCCTGTGTCCGTCCGGTAACGGCAAAACGTTCATTATCCGCTAAACTAATTCGCTGTGTTTGTCAAATTAATTGTCCTCTATTGCAAGGTAACTTTGGTTTGGCTGAAAAAAATTCTTTGCGCACAAACGGTCAAAGTAAAGCTCCGCGGTCTCCATGGACCCGAGTCAACATTCACCCAACGCCTCTCGCGCTCATGTTTGTTGCAACAGGTGCCGCGTGATGAATACTTGGATTAGGGGCAGGTGGCGCGTGCTAAATTGAACTTCCATAGTGTTCTGATGTTTGAACATCAAGATGCCACCAACACCAAGATTTGTCTTTCTGTTTTGCCAGATGAATACAATTCAACATTATGTATTGAATCAAAGTTTCAAGATGCAAAGGGATAGCATACCGAGTACCAAGGAGTTCTCCAGTTTCGATGGCCCGAAGTCCGGCTCTCACCGCGACTTTTTTGCACCCTGCTTTTGCTTTACATTGCTATGTAACTATTGTAGCAAACTTTAGAGGTCCACGTCTGCTGCACGCGTGCAGCAGAAGGGTTGCAAGCTTGCCGACGGACCAAACAACGACAGTTTCACGGCCAGAATGCTTCAAGCTTGATTTGTGATCATCTGCTTGACAGACGGATGTGGTAGTGCAGAGGCGACTAGCGTTACGATAGTGATAATGCAGATGCCATGACCGCCGTGTACTGCAGGTTGGTTTCGGGGCTACCTACCTGCTTGAGCTTGCTGAATCTATACACGCCGATCCACCTTCAACATCAACGACACCCTCAATGGCACCCTTTCAATCTCTCACACTCTTGCGCGGTAATAGAGTTTTCGTTGTAAAGCAAGCCACCTGTACGGATTGTAGGGGGCCCCGCCCTTTTCCGGCTTCAAGGAAGCCGACCCCCTACTTGTTTTGTTTCTTGAAGACCCGTCGCTCGCCGGTTCGCTGGCGGCGCCGCTGGCTGGGATAATCCTATTCCTCGGCAGCTCACGACGATGAATCCCGTACTTGTCTGAAACCAACCCGTGTCTGCCATCGATCGCCGCGCGCAGGTCATCCGGGACCGATGGGGGTACGGCATCAACGACAACGGAATCAGCGAGGATTATACCCGCAGGACCAGCTGCAGCAGCAGCGGCGGCGAGGGCGGCTCCGTGGTCGACGATGATTCGGAGGTGTGGGCGCGGCTGCGGGACATCCTGGGGCTGTTGAACGAGCTCGGCGAAACGATCGGCCAGCACCGGCGGCTGAGTCTAAAACCCTAGCGCCGAGAGTTTTGAGATGATGATACTTTGAGATGATGATACTTTGAGATGCTTTGCGATGCTTCTTTGAGATGAATCAACGAGCATGAAATGCATGGAAGGCAGTGGTGCCGGGCTGGTGCCGGGCAGCTGTGAAGGCGTGGCGCATCGCGCCCTCGAACATCAAGTAGGGGGAAACCTGGGGCGGAGGCAGGAGCGGCGGAATGAGAGAGCAACAGCGATGCGATGCTGGCCGTATTGCTGTACATACGGTGGCGCTGTACGTCAACCAGCAGGACATTACGTAATCTTTGCAACTGGGTGATCTCGTTGCCATGAGTGCCGGCAGCAGGATTGCATGAAGCGCCCAGCGTGTGTTGTGTCTGTGTGTTTAGAATTGCAACCCGCCTGCCCGCCCGATCCCAGGTGGCAATATACTTACCATAGAACCTGCGAGGAAAAACTTACCATATGCAGGCGCGCGGACAAGGCAGCCGCGCCACCACCGCAAGGCAAATCATACCGCAAATACTAAATACGGAGACGCACGACGCACGCAAACGGATTAGTTACCGACATGTAAAATGTATGACGAATGTATGGTGACGGCCCCCACGGAAGCAGCGTCGGTGGTCGTCCATCATGCGGGAACGCGAAAGGAAGCAAGTTGTGAGGCAAAGTGGAAGGGAGCAAGACAAAATACAGTAACTAGACAAGGTGAAAGTAAACAGGATGAAAGCAAACAGGTTACTATGGTGGTGGCGCGGCTACAGGTGAGAAACGCGGAAGGAGGGATTTGTAGGCAGGGACGCGTACGGACGCGGCATGGGTGCAGTACGGTAGTGTACGGAAGGGACGCCAGTGTACCAGCGGCCGGTGGGGGAATGACATATGTGCGGATAATGCGGGTGTGATCCGGGTAGCGGGCCAGAGGTGTGTGTGTGTGTGTCTCGAGGTTGGCGCGGGAGATGGGCCGTAGAGTGAGGAAACATCGTCTGCGAAGCGAGTACCTCCGAGTCGTTCGAGCCACCTGGCTGACTGGCCTTGTGGGCCGTTGTGGGCCGTTGTGGGCCGTTGTGGGGCCGTTGTGGGGCCGTTATGGGCGGAAGCCGCAGGCTGTTGTTTTGGGGGCCACATGTAAGGCATTCGTTCGGAGCCGCTATGAGGTCATCATACGTAGTTGTCCCGGTTTTCCGGTCATCAGTTTCTTCTGTACCGACATTGTACTCTCCCAGCGCCGCGGAGCATCCTCCACACGGGGTGCGGCGGGGGCCGTACATTGTGTACGGCGATTTGATCTTCGGACTGTCGAAGTCGGGGAGTGGGCCGCCCGCTATTCGGATTTTGTCGAAGGGCCGTCAAGTTCAGGTGTCGGGGGCGGGCCTTGTGAGACTTGGAACTTGGGAAGTTGGGAACTGGGGAGACCCTGAGCAGCAGGATTTTGGCATCGATCTTTGCCCTCCAAGGTCATCATAGGTTGGTGGGGTCATGTGGCCATAGGACGTTGAAACACGTCCGTCCGTACACATGGATCACGAGCTGACAATGATCGGTTCACGTACGGCAGCTAGCCTATGCAGTACGCACTGGCCCCGGCGGCCCCGGCGCGTCCCGCGGGTCACCACCACCACCACCACCGAATCGCGGCGTCCTCGCGGTGAGCTCGTCGTCTTGCGTGGGGGGACTGGAGAACGAGCTCGCAGCAGGGCGGGGATCGGAGCTATTGGTCCGCCTTATGACGATATTACGATTGCATTATTAGCAGGGAGCATCTACCGCACTGCCATATGATGCGACACCGCCACCGGAATTACAGGATTAGAAGCGATAAGAGTCTCAAGGCCAGTATCCGTGGAAGTGTAGGGTACCTTGAAGGATGGCACCGCTTCCGCAGAACCCTGTCGAACCCTGTCAAACATCAAGCATGTACAGTACCATTGCGAGGAAAACAATCAATGACACCGCAACGCCAACGGTTGCAAGAACAACTCCGGGTGTGGTTGGCCGCTATCTTCTGGACCACGGGAGGACGATCCGGGACGGTCCTGGATACGACCCTAGACGACCCAGGGGACGGAACGGGACCCTGTTTTTCTGAAACTGGACGACGCGGCTGAGCATACACGCAAACCTACTGTAATTGAAAAGATAGTTTCAATTAAAGGATTTATTTTCATCTTTGTGTGAAATCGCGAAATGCGGTGCTTGAGCGCGAGTCCCGAACCCACGAGGCAACAAAGTTCAGTACTGTACTAGACATTCATTCATGCCGCCTAATCGAATTGCTGGTACATCAATTTTGTTACTGAGGACTTAATCTTCACGGCGTATTGTCATGACGGGGTAGCATTCCCAGATTTCGGAAACAACCCTTTCGTGAAGAAGTGCTTGCCCAGAGATAACGGCATGATGGATGCCTCTTTCTTGATCCTAACTTTGTCATTGAGCCTCGCTACTCTTTGCGATCGAACTTTCGCGCTTCCGCCACGACCGAGCTTCATCCTGCGCGGGAGCCAGCCCCAAGCCCTCAGTAATGGCTCTGAAAACACCAAATTATATCGCAGACTGCAACGTCCGTTTGGAAAGGTCGTGAAGGAATCGATTCGAGCGGACCTCATCGGACAGTGCACGGAACGATGGCGAAATGCGACGCTCGACCACTTCAGCCGGGTGCGTTTCCCGGTCACCGGCTGCTATCGATGTGTGTTGTTGGGAGTAAATCGCATGTCGACAGGACGAGCGGACAGGACGGGGCTCCAAGTGCGTGCCGCTCCTTCGTGACCGCGTCACGCCCCTCCTCCCGCCTGTCCGCGCGCCCCCACCAGTTTTTCGGGGGACCCACGACCCCCTCCCAACCACCCCGACCTCGTCCGGGTGTTTCTTCCAGCTGCCCAACACGCCCACACCCACCCAAACCCTGCCGTGCCGCCGTCGTTCCGCAACCAGGTCTCGCCGTCTGGTGGTGTGGACACCTTCCCGCAGCGCTACTTCATTTGTGCCAACTTCTGGCGGCCGCGCAGCCCCGATGGCACCAGCGGGTGGGTCGGTGGGTTGGTGGGTCGCTGATTGTTGGTGGGCTGCTAGGCCGCTCGCACTTCATCGTCGTTTCGTTTCGTTTCGTTTCGTTTCGTTTCGTTTCGTTTCGTTTCGTTTCGTTTCGTTTCGTTTCGTTTCGTTTCGTTTCGTTTCGTTTCGGGTCGGGTCGGGTCGGGTCGGGTCGGGTCGGGTCGGGTCGGATGCGTCGCGTCCACGGCCTCCTGTCCCCCTGTTTCCCTGTCCCCTCGTCTGTCGGACCAGCGCCACCCCGGCCGGCCCTGGCCCCCCCTCCTGTACCCTGCGCCCCTCGTCGTCGTTGGCAGTCAGTGCGGGTTTCACCGCTTAAGCCATACACACACACCGATATCATGCCTGCTTCTCGGTCGGAACAGGCCCCTTTGTGGCAGAATGAACTCTACACCGCAGTTACCCCGTCCTGCGTGCCTCCTCCCGTCTGCCCCTCCCCGTGGCCGTTTCGGAGCCGCGCAGGCCCATCTTCTTTTACTTGGGCAATGAGGCGGATGTCACACTGTGAGGCAGTGGGGAGGAAGGCTCAGGGCCGGGGCGGGGGCCGGGGCCGCGGTCGAGTCTCCTGGAGGGTTGGGTTCGGGAGTTTCGGAGGGATGACGGCTTGCGACATTATGGCACGTACGGCGATGGAAGGGCGGTGGACGGAGCACGGGGGCGGGGGGGGGGATAAGAGGGCATCGGGTCAAAGTGCACCGGCGGGGTCAGTCATCTAGGGTTTGGGGTTCTGGGCTGTAGGGGTCTTGGGCCTACGTTGACGGAGCTGCCCCCCTCCTGCTTCACTGAGGGGGAGCTAAGGGGATGCCCTCCAAGCGGGGGGGGATGGGGAATGGAAGGGGCTGGGAGGGAAAGGGAGGGGGGGCGCAGCGCAAAGGGCCGTGTCAGCGCGCTGTGCCTTGCAAGCGCGCCCTCTGCTCCCGCGCGTTCCGCTGTACGCCGGAGGTTCCTCTCCCCGGCATGTCCGATGCGCTGTACGATGATTCCTGGTGCCAATAGCCCGATACTAATCTCCGGACCTCTTTCTCTGCCGCCGGTGACCGACCACTGGGGTGCGCAGCTATCTGAACAACACGGGCCTTATGTGGGAGAGCGCTCCGGAGTTTGAGGCGATGCTGGTGTTCGCGGAGCACAGGTGTGTGTGGGGGGCGTGGGTTCGTGGGGTTGGGTGTGTGGGGTTGGGTTGGGGTTCGTGGGGTTGGGTGTGTGTGGGGCGTGGGTTCGTGGGATTTGCGCTGGGGTGCGTGGGATGGGGGTTTGGGCAGCGAGGGCGAGACGAGCGGACTGGAAAGTGCTTCGTCTGGGGGCTGGTTGTGTGGGAGGGTGGTTGGATGGATGGATGAACGGAGGCGATGCCCCAACTCGGCCAAGCCGGTTCAGTTTAACCGTTTGCGGGCCCCATCCACCCTCTGCGGACGAGCAGGTACTACGGCGAGTCCGTACCGTACGGCAAGAACGTGCGGAGTCACATGGGTTACCTGATGGCCGAGCAGGTGGGCGCGTTCAATTCTAAACCGGGAGGCACGGAAGGTCGTTAACAGGTTGCGAGCGGTTGGGTTCGAGCGTGTTGAACGAGGCAGGAGCGATGTCAACCGATGGTTAAGCGCTAACCGCCAACCGCCAACCGCAGGCCATGGCCGATTACGCGGAGCTGATCATGGAGATCAAGGACGAGTTCGACGCCTCCGATAGCCCCGTCATCGGTGAGATCTGTAACCCAACCCGGGTTGAAACCGAAACCGACGTTGCAGCAGCGTCGTCTTTTAGCCTCGTCGATCGCCCAGCTAGTGCCCTACCTTGGCCGACGACTCCTAACAGCCATATATATATGTATGTGTGTGTGTGTGTTTAACAAGGAGCCCACATATAAATGTGTGTGTAAAGGGCGTCGCTTCACAGCTCCTGGTGCCGTTAGGGTTTCCGTTGGCAATCCGGTTTGGTTGGTTGGTACGGTGTATATGTACTGCAGAGCATGTTAGCCCGGGGCGGGGAGCCCGGAGGAGAGTCCGTGGGAGGTGGTAGCCCTGCTGCCTGTTGGCTGGGGAGGAGGCGGGGGAGCGGGGAGGGGAGAGGAAATTGGTAGACATATTCAAGCTGCGCTGCTGCTGCCAGAGCAAACGTCCGGGGTCGGGGGGATTTGGACGTGGACGCGGACGGGGGCGGGGGCAGGGGATATGCGGTGCGGGGCTGTGCGGCGTCCATATGGGTCGGGGACGCTAGGGGGGACACAACACAACACAACACGCACACACACACG
Organism: Eudorina sp. 2006-703-Eu-15; assembly: GCA_003117195.1. NCBI lineage: Eukaryota > Viridiplantae > Chlorophyta > Chlorophyceae > Chlamydomonadales > Volvocaceae > Eudorina > Eudorina sp. 2006-703-Eu-15. The sequence continues at coordinate 852,550 of BDSI01000010.1, forward strand.
CACACACACACGCACACGTGCCAGTTTTTCACCCAGTGCGCACCGTAGGTGACAGTTCTCACTTCCTGCCGTACGTCTCATCGCTCGCCCACAACAGGTTTTGGAGGATCGTACGGCGGCATGCTGGCCAGCTGGATGCGGCTCAAGTACCCGCACGTTCTGGACGGCGCCATCGCCGGATCGGCCCCCATCTGGAACTTCCTGGGAGAGGTACGGGCGTACGGCAAGAGTGTGTTTAGAAATGTGTGTGTTTGTGTGTACGGAAAATGACATCTGCACGGCGGCGGTGTGTCTTGATTGGATGTGCGTGTGTTTGTACAGCATACCGAGAGTGGATACAGCGATTTATCGATATCGTTCGATTCATCGATATCGATAAGTCGTTTTGCACAGTGGTTTATATATAATTCAGAGAGTTAATCGTGTAATTGTGCACATCTACATTAAGTATTTAAGCTACATTGCGATATCGAATATCGCTGTCCATCAGAGTCTTGTGGATGGTGACCCGGGAGAAATCGAACGCGAGAAGACTTTTGAGAATCCGTGCGCTGACGCTGACCCCTTGACATATCGACGGCGACAACCGACCCATGGGTCAGACGCCGCCCTTCGACTCGGGCGCGTTCGCTAAAGGCGTCACGTACGACGCGTCGGAGGTGGCGGGATCCGCGCCTGCCTGTGCCGAGAATGTACGGGCCACGTGGGAGCTGCTGAAGATCTACGGTGGAGACGATGCAGGTACGGCAAACGGCGATTACTTTCATCTGTACTGCAATCGGGAGATGAGAAGAAGCCAACCCAAACTGCACGTCCACACACGCGGCTGTGGCTCAAAACCCTAAACCCTAAAGGACACAGCCATGGAATCCAATACTGTATTACAATTGTGCACGAGGATGCCGTGATTGGACGACGGTATCCTACGTGGTGTGTACGACGTGGCCGTACATGGCACGTGGCATCAACGGTACACACACAAACACGATTACGTTGCAGGGTCGGGCATTAAGGTGCGGAATTTATCGGCAACTGTTGGGCTCGGCTATGCGCATCGCATATCACGCACGCCTGTCGCGCCTGCCTGCAAACACACGCAAACAAACACATCAAGACGTCCTGACCCCACTAATTCCACCTTTCGCGGCACCCCCGCGGTTCGGGTCTGTACGGCAGGCCGTGTGTTCCTGGCCGGTGCACTGGGGCTGTGCCCCGATGCCGTACCGAAGACCGACGATGACGTGTACTTTCTGCGCGACTGGCTGGCGGCGGCTTGGGACTACATGGTGAGTCACGAGGGCGCGGAGCAGCTGGACACTGGGGTCGGTGGGGTGCCGTACGGGGAAGGGGGTCAACCGTCACTGTAACATGGAAACTGCCCGAGGGCAAGGGGGTGCGGTCGGGTCCGGTCGGGTCGCTTGCTCCCTTTCTCGTGAGCCTTCCTCGTGAGCCTTTCTCGTGAGCCTTCCTCGTGCGCCTTTCTTGACGGTAAGGGGCTGGCACCTGGCAGTGACCTCCGCGTCCTTGCGTCCGTGGTGGCGCACTGAAGCGGACTGGAAGACAGCTGCAAGGGATCGTCGGGAAGACAGCTGCGGCTTGGCTCAACTGCAGCGGACCCTGAAGGGATTAGGTCCCGACGGAGTGCGGCCGGTGTTGATCATGTTTTTATATCAATTTATATCAATGATGTTACAGTGGGTCGTTGCCTCGGTGACAGTGTTGTTCAGTTGATGTCAATGTGTGGGGAGCGAGGCGCCCCGCCGCACGGCAGTCCCGACCCGTGGGTCAGTGCATGCAGTACATGCCGTACACATACACGCACCAACACGGGTTCCCCCGGGGGCTGCGGCTGTCATCCTGCCTGCCCTTCGCCGCACACGTGGCGTCCTTGTTCGGCAGGCCATGGGCAACTTTCCGTACCCGTCGTCGTACATCACAAACGGCCACGGCGAGCTGCCCGCTTTCCCGGTCCGCGTGGCGTGCTCCTACCTGGACAGCGCGTCGTTGAGCGACGAGGATCTCTTGGAAGGTGGGTGACAGTTGGGCGTTGGCCGTTGGGTAGTTGCTGCGATCACGGCAGACGAGACCGTTGTCACCAGTCCGGTTCTACCGGAAGGGGAAACGAGCCGTGGGGTGCTTGCCGGGCACCTCGTCAGATATCGCCCCGACAGGGGGCTCCTCAGAACCAACAGCGGTGCGACGGGCGGTGTGTAATGGTTCTCTACAGTCTACACTAAACCACTCCTCGTCCGCCACCACATCATCCCGTCCCGCGCCCGTTGTAAGCTTGTAACCCACCTTCCGTCTTCCTCTCACACGCAGCCCTGCGCAGCATGCGTCGGGATCCATACACCGTATCGGCCAACCTCCATTCGATTCCCGCCTCACACCCCGTTTGCGCCGGGGGTGTTTCTTGCTTTCTTCTGCCTCTCAAAACCCCATCCTCGGCGGTGTCGTGTCGAGTCGAGTGCTCGTGTCCCGCCGCGCCGCGCCGTGCGCCGCCCGCAGCCATGAGCCGAGCGGTGGGCGTGTTCTACAACCACACGGGCGATGTGGCGTGTTTCGACCCGCAGGGCGGCACCGATCCCGACAGCGACCACGACGCGAACTTCTGGGACTTCCAGTGGTGCGCGGAGATGTTGATGCCCTTCAGCAAGGACGGAGGTACGGTGCAGTACGGTACTGTACGGTGCGGTACATGGGCGCAGGTGGGGAGAAGGATGAATGTATAGAGTGCGTCGTCTTGGCACACGCTTTGCCATACTTTGTAATGCTGGATCTTTCGGGATGAAAGATGTTTGGATCTCGTGTTTGGATCTTGGATCTCGTGTTTGGATCTTAGACAACTTGTATCTTGGATCAGGTGCATGGAAGTTGCTGCCCAGGGTGCAGTTTTGGGGCGGCTCGGGGAACGGCTCCCGGCCGAACCCAAAACCTCTTTCCCGTTCGTTGTACTTCGTGTACAGCACTGCTGATCCGCACCAATAGGACACGCACGTGCATCTTTTTTGTGCCGTACAGTGAACGACATGTTTTGGGAGGAGCCGTTCGTACTGGATGCCGCCATCGAGGCGTGTCAGGAGCACTGGGGAATCACCCCGCGGCCGCTGTGGGCGCAAACGGAGGCAAGTGGGCTGCATGTCGGTACGGCAGTACGACATGGCGCGATGCAGATGCAAGGACGGCGCCGAATGACATCGGGTTACGCTGAACGGCACCGCGAGAAAGACCAGATCAGAGGCTATGGGCGGAAGGGGATGAAGGGTGATCAAGTATCAAACCACCCTTCATCCCCTTCCGCCCATAGCCTCTCAATATCAAACGGTGTATCAGCGGATTCCAACGGGTAGGAAGCAGAGGGGCTCCTTTTCTCTGTCTTTTGCATGGAAACCGTTGACGGTTTGACGCCGCGACCAGCAACCATCAAGCCAACCGCTTCTTCCAACTTCCCAACGAATTACCTTTCGTGACTGCAGTGGGGCGGCCGTCGCATCTCCGCGGGTTCCAACATCGTCTTCTCCAACGGTTTGCTGGACCCCTGGCACGGTGCGTGAGTGCACCGCTGATGTTGCTGATGTCGTACTTGCGTCGTACATGCGCCGTACCGGTGTCCTGCCTCGTGTCCGGATTGGGCGTGCGTGCTTGATCAACACTTTTTACCTTCGTTCCGCTGTCGAACGTTGTCGGCATGTGTGATGTGCGTATGTAATGGTTTCTAGTGCGCCACTACCCCCATTCTCCGCCAATAGCACCCAACCCCCCCACCTCATCCCCAACCCCCACCTCACCGAAAACCCCCCCTCAACCCCAACCCCAAACCAGGCGGCGGCGTGCTGGAGGACATTTCGGACTCCATGCCGGCAGTGATCATTCCGGAGGTACGGCACGTCGTACAACCTGCTCACTCCCTGCTGACAAGCAACTGCCTGGCTGCTTGCTCTGACGATCTGAGGTGGGGGGGGTCCTGCCTCATACAGCTCCCTGCTGTGCACGGCCACGCACCAGGGCAGCTGCCTCGGTGCAGCCGCTTGACGGTATGGCAGCCGCTTTGGCCACGGTATCGCAACGGCGCATGTCCTCCCTCCATTCGCTCCAGGGGGTACCCCTCCCTCGCCGCACACCAGAGGGAGCCAGCCCCCGGTTGTTGCCTTCCTGGGCGGCAAGAGCGGGCCACCCATCAACCCACACTTCACAGTTCACACTCCTGTCACCCACCTGTCACCGACGACCCACGCTCGGGGTCCGCTGTAACATCATTTGCACCAATACACACCCGTGCCTAAAATGTACAACGCTTCACAACATCGATCCACCACCCACCGACCCACCGACCCGCCGGCCCACGCCCAGGGCGCCCACCACCTGGATCTCATGTTTAGTCATCCGGACGACCCGCTGTCGGTCATCGAAGTACGGAACTTCCAGCGCGAGGCGATCCGCGACTGGATCCGGAGCCCGGTCCAGCGGAAGCAGATCCAGGACCGGGAGCGGATCCGGATCCAGAAGCGGAACGCCGTCGCGGAGGCTTCTCTGCTGCTGCAGGAGACGAGCCTGGCGAGGGAGGCGTCCGATGCCGGGGCGGGCGCGGGCGCGGGCGCGGATGCGGGTGCGGGTGGCGGCAGGGTCCGCAGCAGCGACGTGGGAAGGCGGTGGGGCGCGGGGCGCCTGGCTGACGCGGCTTGAAACGGGTGTGTTTCGGAAAGAAACCCGACCGACCGACCGACCGACCGACCGACCGACCGACCGGGGTGTGTGTGTCACAGCTGCTTGCAGGAGAGACCTCCCCATGCATTCCGACGGCGTCGAGGGCGGGTGGGTGAGTGGGCGGGTGGGTGGGCGCGCCGTGCGTGGTTCCTGCCTGTCGGGGAACATATATGGCAGATGTCCCGCGGCGGCATCGCCGAACGCCGTGTGTTGCGTCGTGTCATGTGATGCGACGTGATGTGATGCGTTGTGGTGTGGTGGGTGTGAAAGGAGGTCGCGCGGACATGTGATGCGTGTTGGCCATTGACGTATCTCTTTGAGTGTGGATGGTGACCTGTGATGGTGAAGGGTGAGGGTGGGTGTGTATGTGCATGCGATATAGGTGAACAGATTTGCTCCGTATGTACCAAGGCCGTGCTACCGTGCAACAAGCCGTACTGTGTCGTACCGTGCTTGTTTCAGCACATGTACGGCGAGGTTATGGCACCATGTGGGAAACGCCGGACTGGTTCGGTGTAGGGTGGTCGGACCGTTGCCTTTCGGATACGGGAATGAGTACGGCGGTTGGCAGGGTTGTTGTCGCCGGCGTCATGTACGGCGGCACATGGAGGCAAGGCGAGCGGCTTTCTTCGGACTGGTCGCGCAAGCTGGAGGCGGTTGTCGTGCGGGGTGATTGTCGTTGGCGATTGTCGTGCTTGGGTCGTACAATAGTTGGAAACGGTTTTCCGTTGGTTGGTTCTTCGTTGAGGCGGCATGCGGGCGTGTGTCTGCCGCCGCAGGTGGTTGCGAAACGGTTGTCCATGCTTTGTCAGCCGCTCTCCCCGTCTTTACACAGCCATGGAGGACATTTGGCAAGGTCGTCCGGATATGTCCACGTCGTCTTGACAGGCCGCTGGGCTCGTTCACGGTGCGAAGACGCTGCCTCTGGCGTCGGATCCTGTGTGGTATGCGGCCGGCTTATATTCGGATTGAATAAATGAATTTACAAATAAAATAATCGGCCAATTTCACTTGCAGCTTCACGGCAGCCCATGTGTAAGTCGGGCAACTAGTAGCAGTAGTAGTAGTACCGTTACAGTGTGGATAGGCTTCCGGGCCCTGTCTAAGGGTTTATGTCGCGGTTTTATATGATGCTATAGGACACCTTCAACCATCATCACACCGAACCTACGCCATACAAACCGAGGGTCCAAGGCGGTTGATCCTGCCAACTAAGGATCCCACCTCATCCATTCACCCGCACATCCGTAGAGACAGAGGGTTCAGCAATCGCCACCAATCCAGCGTGCGAATCTCAATCCATCAACTGTGATCTCAACTCCACATCTCAGCAGCTAGCCATAATCAAGGTCCCATTCCGGAGGGTGACGCCTTATCATTAGGCAGTCGGGCAACTGCGCCAGACGGCGCATTGCTGTCATCACCTGTTTCGAGTGGCAACGGGCCACCGCCCAACAGTGGCCTGGTGGGGGCGGACATGTCCCCATGGCCGGACCATCCACCTCACAACCACGCACCTCAAGTGCCGCAACGACCATCTCAACTGCCGCTGCAACCTACCACCTCAACTGCCGCAACAACCACGCGGCTGGGTAGGTAGGTATGTGCGTCGCAATTTGCCTTGCTTGAATTGGCCACAAGCTAAGCCCGTGGCCTGCCTACCTGAATTGACCACAAGCAAGTTCAAGTCGCATGATAATCAGCTGCTGCGCATTTCGGTGCGTGGGCATGTGACCGGGCCGTTGAATTCGAACAGTCGTAGTTGACAAACGGCCTCGACAACCAAGGTGATTCCAAACTTACTTTGCACGGCTGCAATCAGCTTAGCCAAATAACACGCGACAATGCAAACCGTTGGCCATCGAACGCGCTGCTGTCCTGCAACGCTGTTCGCAAACGGAATTGTTCCGAAAAAGGCCGGGATATGTCTGCCCTGCTCCAGCAGCTCTTATTAAATGTCATCCAATTATAATATTCTTTGCATGAAGGAACGATGATTTGCAAGAAGTTCGCGAAAACGCACCACCAGCCCGCGACACATGCTGCGGCATCGCTGTTTGTATTATCGCCGTTGGTACTCCTGCTGTCAACATCAGCGATCCTGTATCATGGGAACGCTGCGGCCCCGTACCAACGAGCTACGGGATTCCATTTCCGCAACGCCCCGGCGACACCGTTCGCGACAGCAGTGGTCTCCCGGGAGGCGCCATCACGGCCCCGAAGCGCCGACAGCGGCGGGGTCAATAGCGGCGACAGTACCCTGCCGACCGATGGCGCTGTAACGCAGCCGCAGGATGGACATCAACTGGTTCCGCATCCGCATCAACAGAAGCAGCAACAGCAACAGCTGCAACAACACAAGGTGGCGCCGCAGCCGCGGCAGCAGCAGCAACGGCAGCAGCAGCAGCAGCAGCCGCGACAGGAACAGCATCCCCCGGAGTTGCTACAGCTGCTACAGCTGCGGGCGGAGCAGGAGCGGTGCCACGAGCCGCTGCGGGAGCTGGAGCACGATAATTTACAGACGGCGACGGGGGGCGATAATAACGATGGCGACAGCATCCCGGTGCTGCCCGGGCAGCCTGTGGCCGCCTTCTCGGTGGACACCCCCACAGGGCCGTACATGTACGACCCGGTCACCACGCGGGTACCCGTGCTGGTCACCCTCCTGAACCCCCAGGACCCCTTCCAGAGGGCGATGTGGAGTCCCAGATCATTGCAGGTACGGCAGGTCGTACACGAGCGGGAGCTGGGGCACCTACCGTTGGCGTCGCGGTCGCGTCCCTGTGTTCTCCGTCTCCGTACTGTTTAACTTCTTACCCGCCGGGGAACGTGCCTCTTTACACTACATATTACTGCTAGCTGAGATGTATAAATTGATATCCCATCAATCAATCTTGAGCTACCCGGAGGTAGACGCCTTGCCGAGTCACCGTGCTAGGGATGCGATGCGATGTCGCCGGGCCTGCTGCATGGTGAATGGACTCGGGGCGGAATGCTGTTCTCGTACGGGTTGTGTCGTGCGATTACGGCGCGAATCAGCCGTACTGTCCCGTGCCGTACACTGCAGATGTTCCTGCGGCAGGCGCCCCTAGCCGCCGCCGAGTACCTCTTCGTTCCCAATGTGTACAGCCCGGCGGCCGCCGCCGATGTGGCGTACTACGTGTACGCCAAGATGATGGACGCGGCGCGAGAGGTGTACGGCAGCAACGACACGACGGACGAGGACTTACGGCGCCGGTAGGTACGACAGGTCAAAAACACCCGCGCCTCCCGTCAAGACTTCATCCACCACGTGCTCCTGTTGCAGTGCAGATGCACCCTCTTCCCTGCTTATTGCTTGCACCCAGATGCACCCTCTTCCCTGCTTATTGCTTGCCGTGTGATCGGCGCTGCGCATCCACGCAACTGCGGTACGACACAGGGTCCTCGGCAACTTCCACTTCTCGACGACGCCGGCATTGGAGGTCAGCCCCCAGATCGTGCAGCTGCTGCGGCGGTGGAGTCAGGACATGAGGGCACTCCACGTCCGGCGGACAGACGGGCCGCCGCCGCCACCGTCGCCGCCGCCGCCGCCGCCGCCGTCGCCGGATGACGCTTTCCCAACCACCGAAACGACAGCAGGGTTTGCAGGCAGGCCGCAGGCAGCCAGAGCCGGACCTCTGAGTGCTGCTGCCGGAAACTCCCGGGAGTTACTGGATCTGGATCTGGATCCTGTCGAGAGGGAGGGAGGAACATCAGCGGCGGCGCGGCCGCCTCCGCCGCCGCCGCCGCCGGCGGAGGACGGTTTGACTGTCGCCCGATTGGATGCCTGGTATGGCTGGCTACCCAGCCCCGCGACCGCGTCGCCGAACCCCGCGCCCTTGGCCCCGTACGACAACGTCCCGGCGGCCGACGGCGGCGCCTGCGACGGTGCCGACATGTCACCCTGCGACGCTCCGCCGGCTCCTACCACGACCGCGGTGTGGGAGGACGGAGTGAGCAGCTCCGGCGGCGGCGGCGGCGGCGGCGGCGGCGGCGGCGGTGGAGCCGGCCGGGTCCGCGGCGGCGACGCCAGCGGTCGGTTCGCGGGCGCCTGGGTGTTGGTGTCGAATCGCACCCGGGAGGGCCGTCCGGACTGCTCGTACCGGGACATCCTCCTGAACTTGCAGGTACGGCAGACGAGGGGTGGGCGGATGGGAGGTGGAGGGTCGAGTTGCCGCCGCCGCGTCCACTGCCGCTTTCGTCACCGCTAATGTTGTCGCCGCTTCCACACCAATTCCACTGTCGCCGCCGCCGCCGCCACTTCGCCGTTGCAGCCGCTGCATCATCCTGCCTGAAGCAGTGCATTAACTAATCGAAACTGTTGCCTCGTGAGTTCGTTGTGACAAGTAACTCATGAAACATGGTGTCGCCCTGCGTGCAGCGCCAGGGGGCGCTGGGTGTCATCTTCGTCGCCAGCCCAGGCAACGAGGTTGAGGTCGTGGCGCCGCCCGAAGAGTACGACATCCGGGGCAACTCAGGTCCTTGGTCGGACCGGTTGTACGGCGCTGGCGGCCGGGGACTTGAGCCGCCGCTCCGCGGCGGCGGCGGCGGCGGTGGCCGCGGTGGCGCCGGCGGCCGCGGTGGCGCCGGCATGTACGGCACGGACGATGACGAGCAGCCGTGCATCCCCGCCACCATGGTGTCGTACGATGATGGCCTGGACTTGCTGACGCTGCTGGGGAGGGCCTCCCGGGACAACGGCAGCGCCGAAGTCGAGTTCAGAACCAAGACGGTGCGATTGGTTCGGGTTTGGTGACGGTAAGAGTGGAGTTCCCGCCCGCACTACACATCGGTCGTCACTCATCAGTCCATCGCGCCGGCTTTCCCTCCACGCCCTGTCACTCCAATCCGTTACCCCTCCACCTCACACTTCACACCTCACACTTCACATCTCACACTTCACATCTCACACTTCGGACCCGATCACGAACCCTACCTCAACACAGTCCCCTTGGCGTCCCGCGGATGACCCGTGGGTTCCCGCGCGCGCCGCGGCCCCCGTGCCCACGGCCCTGCAGATCCCAGTGGGCTGGTTCGTGATCGACCCTTGGGTCGGTTTGGCCGAGACGGGCTGGGCGCAGCTGCCCCTCATGATGCACACCGGCTGGGCGGCCTGGTGGCACATCTACCTGGGCCGCCTGCGCGGGCGGCTGGAGGCGGTGGGGGAGCGGTCGGCGCACAGCCACCGCGTCACCATCTTCAGGGATCAGGTGCGTAGACGGTCCCTGCGCCGCTGACCTGCCTTTACGGTGCCTCAGCACTCAGGCAAGGGTCGAACCCGAATCCGAATCTCTTGAACTCCTTGCACATTTCTTACAGATGAAAATCTGCCCCGGGCTGCTGAAACGTCTTCGGGTTGCGGCAGCCAGCTTCACCGCCCCTCAGTCCCTGGAACCCGACTTGAGGCGGCACCTCCCGACGAGCTTCACCGCCCCCTGGCAGCGCAGCTCGAGGGGCAAACCCCCCGCCCCTTGAAAGAAGTCCGCGACACCCATCCCGCTCCTGTTCCAGCCCCGTCCAGTCCCGTCCAGTCCCGTCCGGTCCCGTCCAGTCCCGTGCACCGACGCGGCCTCCTCCCCCTGGATCAGCACAACCAGTCGCCATGCCCTGCCTGCCCGCCTCCCAGCTCGCTCTTTCATCTCCTGATCCGTCCTGTGTAGTACCGTGGGTCCGTCCTGACTGTCGTACCCCGACGCGGTCGCCTCCTCCCCGACGTCCGCAGCCGTTCCCCGGGCGCCACGGCGCCACCGCCGCCGCCTCGCTGCCTCGCCGCCTGCCGCACCGCTTCCGCGGCCTCCTACTGGACCTGTCCCTCGGCTGCCCCGGGCCCACCGACGCCAGCTGCCCCGCCTGGGACCACATGGTGCAGCTCTTCGCGTGCTGCGACCCGCAATCGACACGCTGCAGGCCCTGCCCCACGACGCTGTGGGGGCCGCGGCCGGACCTGGCGGGGTCGGCGACGGCGAGGGCGAGGGCGAGGGCGAGGGCGACAGCGGCGAAAGAAGGAGAAGTGGAGGAAGGGCAGCAGGAGGGGCAGGCGGAGGAGGCGCAGGAGGAGGAGGAGAGGACTCCGGAGCTGGGGGCGGAGCAGCGCTGCGGGTTTGAGCTGGGGCGCTGGGCGACGCCCTTCCGTCGGCGGGTGGGCCGCTGGCTGACGGATGTGAGCCCGCTGATGGGGCTGCTGGGGGACGGCGGCGGCAGGTGCAGTCGGGGCGGCTGGCATCGCCGGGGGCCGGCCGGGGCGGCAAGTGCTTGTGTGCTTGTGTGCTTGTGGACATGCGGAGACCCGGGCTCAGGATCTGCACGCATCGATTCCAGCTATGCAAGATGTGAATCCTGTTGCTTGCGCTGGCACCTCCTGTGCAACACGCAACACGCGCATCTTTGATGTTTGTGTTTGTGTGCTGCGGATACCGTGTTTGTGCTTCTGTGTATGCATGCGCGTATGTGGGTGTAGCGGAAAACCCGGCCGATGAATGCCTTAGCCCCGCTTGCCTCGGCTCGTTTTCGTTCTTCGAATTCTGTAGGTGCAAAAACAATGTGTTTTCGGCTGTGGCGCGTGTGGCGCGTGTGGCCAGGGTGTGGGACTGCGGGTGACTGCGCGTGCGCCTGCTCTCGCCGCAGGTGCTCGTTCACGATCCAGACGGCGCCCTGGGCGGACGGGAATTGGACCGCGAGTCTGTCGCTGGTGCTCGTACGACATCCCCCTGCACGGCAGACAGCGGACAGCCTGTACGGCAGCGGCGGCGGTGGCGGCAGCGCAAGTACGGGCGGGCTCGCCGTTGGAGCGCGGCCTTCCCTGGAGCTGGGCCGCGAGGGTGCAGCGGCGGGTGGCCTAGGGGACGCGCCGCCGCAGCAGCAAGTGCAGCAGCAGCAGCAGTTGCCTTCCAATGAACGGGCTGTGGCAACAACGGAAGGCGGAGGAAGCAGCGGTGCGGAAAGGTACAGGCGTAGCCTGGCCGCGGCTGCTGCCGCCATTGCTACGGGCCGTATCCGGGTGGACACTGCAGCTTCAGGTGACGCCGCCGCCGCTGCAGTGGCGGCGCAGGGTGCTACAGGTGCTGCAGCTGGTACAGGTACTACAGGTGCTACTGGTGCTACAGCGGCCTCGGCCTCCGTAGTGGCGGGCAATATCGCGACGGGCGCAGATGCGCTGCGGAGCGTGGCCGTACAAAAGCGCCCCGTTGCCGTGGTACCGCTGTTCGACAGCGCCGTCTTCGACGCGTCGTACAACCGGGACCGGGCGGCCGTGACGCTCTCGACGCCGCCCGACATCCGCGCCGCGGCCGTTGTGTCGTACATCACCGGGCATGGCTCCGACACGAAAGGCTGTGGCGAATTCTGCCCCACCTCACACCATCTGTTCGTTAATGGCCGCGAGGTTGCCGTACTCAACTTTACGACAGCGGGTACGGAATGGGGATGTGCCGATGCCGTGCTGTACGGCGGCGTGCCTAACCAGCATGGCACGTGGTTCTACGGGCGCGGCGGGTGGTGCGACGGCGCGGCCGTCGACCCATGGGTCGTGGACGTGACTGATGTGCTGAGACCCCCGGGATCTGCCCTGAACAACACGATCTGGATCAAGGGACTGTACGGAGATCTTCACGAACCGGAAGATCCGCGGGAGGGGACGATGCCAGGGTACATCATGATGCAGAGCGTGCTCGTCCTGTACGGTGATTAGTAATCGTCCTGCGTGCTGCGTCGTTTTTGTAGCTGCCGGGGTGGCGGACTGGCGGTGCTGCCGGGCGGCACGTTCGTCCCTGGTTGGGATGCACATGCAGCAACCATAGTGGCAGGCCCGAAGTACATTGCCCGTTGCCGCATTCGGTTGAGCAGATTCGGCCGTACGAATTCGGTTGTACGCTTTCGGTTGAGCAAAATCGGTTATGTGAATTCGGTTGTATGAATTCGGTTGCGCAAAAATTGGTTGCACGAATCCGGCTGCACACGTTTGATTGCATTGCATGTCTTCGGTTGTGAGGGGCTCTTGAGGTCCCATCGCAAAGTCGGAATCCATCCCTCGGTGGGTTCGCTAACTGCCATCGGTACCGTATGCAGGCGCAGGATCCAGGATCCAGGATGTCCAGCCCACCTGCCGTACCTGCCGGGACTGAGCTTGAGGCGGATGTTTGGGTAAATGAATGAATGTTACAGCGGACCCCAAGTCCCCAACGTACACCAAGCGGGACTGCGGAAGCGTCTAGTTAGGTATGTGACAGTCGACCCGCGGGTCATCGACTGGTTGATGACGGCGGCTGTATCTGCGGGGTACTCGATCCATGCGCCCCTCGCCGCACTGTAAGCGGTTGACATGCGCTGAAGCCATTTATCAATAAACGAAGGATCCAGAATAACGTGCATGGACGCGCCTTTATGGGACAGATCCAAGCCGGCAGCGTGCGTCAGCAAGTGCAACCGCCAGGCCGCGACGGCACCCTGCCCTGCCCTGCCCTGCCAGCTAGTCTGGCCTTAATATCCAGACAGACATTTTTAATTTCAGGGACCGGCGGCAAACCGGACAATCCGTGCGGTGCACAGCTGCGCAGGGGATGCGGTTTGTGGGATGCGCGCACCTCGCCGTGCTGTGCCATCGGTTCATCTTGGTGGTGCTGCCGCACCGCATGGCTGGAGACTTTGGAGCTGAACGGCCGGTGCACGACCCGATCCGCTGCGAAGGAAAGCAGCTCCGTGTTCCCGCGGTTCGAATCCCCGCTCCCTCCCCGCCAATTGATTCGGCGGGTCTGACGCGGTTTCCAGGAGAGGCAATCCTGGCGCGCTGCTAACCTGGTGTGTTGGCCGGTATGGCTGCATGACTTCCCCCGCGGGCGATGTAGGATGGGTGCGCAGTCCTTGGTAGGGGTTAGGATGAGATGAGGCGCCTACGAGCTGTCTGGGCCCGTTGGAACACCCGGTCGGGATACGGGTCCACCTGGTAACGGTTACATTACAAATTCCCGTCCCCCCGACCCACCCGCGCCCCGGTATCGCCGCGGCCAGCCCCTGCATGCATCCCCCGCCCTGGGCTTGACGCCTCACTGACGACTGACCTGATCGTCGTTTGGCCCAAAAGGTGGGGAACCAACGAGGGTGCGATTCAATCCCACATTGAAGGGAGCGATGCCCGCCGGCCAGGCTGACCGCCTCGAGGAGAGGAGGAGACTCAGGCGGTTGCCGGTACGTACGCACGTAGGTGTACAACAAGCAGTCTTCGGACTGCCGGCGCTGTGGAACTACTTATTGTACTACTGGTTGATACCGATTGGTACTGATTGATACAGCACTGGATATGAACCACCAATGTCGTACACGTCGTACACGCCGTCACATGGACCAGAGTGGTGTGACCGGCTGTCATATCCTGGCCGTTAAGACGTCTGCCATATGTCGCCCCGCCTTCGTTGGTTTTCCCCCCATCGTACCACGCGCCTTCAGGCCACCAGAGCCTGCCGTGTTGCTTAAAAGTTAGCGATATATATCTTTTAAGATTGGCACTTTTGACATCTTCGTCAATTAACCCCAAGGACGAAGGTGAAGATTGTGGGTTCGAGTCCCACCGTGATCGACCTGTTCGGGTCGCGTGGCCTAATGGATAAGGCGTCACCCTCCGGAATGGGGTCTTGTTGCACTGGTGCTTGTTTTACGGTAAACACTGATTTTGCAGGTATGCAATGCACACGGAAGCTGCGTGCAGAGGACAGATCCGGCACGTCCATGCAAGGCTCTCCCAGCCATCAGCCCTCCACCTGCGCGAAGGAATTTGACAATCCTGGCGCGCTGGTAACCTGGTGTGTTGGCTGATATAGCTGTATGATCGCCCCCGGGGGCGATGTAGGATGGGTGCGCAGTCCTTGGTAGGGGTTAGGATGAGATGAGGCGCCTACGAGGTACGCGCTACTTGGTCGGGACTCGGGTCCACCCTGTCATGATTACTACTAATCCCACCAGCCAAGGGTATATCACCCAGCACCAGGTCGTGTCTCCTCGTCTGTTCGCTGGGGCAACGGCCCGCGGCACACGAGGCGCACGTCCTGCGTCCACCTTGTCATGGGGTGGTGGCACTCCACGAGTACACCGTGCGGTATGGCACGACACTGCAGCTGCAAAGCCTGGGGGAGGCGAGGCGTGCGGCGCACACACGCTTTGTTTGCGAAGCGCTTGGGGTAGAGGATACTGCGCCAGAAGTGTCGAGGATGGTTTCCAAGGTAATAGAGAACATGCAGCGGATGTGGACGGAGACCAAGTGGGAAAACTCCAATAAGGAGGCGTATTGGCGACGGGCGGTTGATGGCATCCCAATGCTTGGTAACTCCCACATGAGGGGGGCGGCGGTGGCCCCTTGTGGATGCGGGACGTACCCCGGCGCCGGGGCGATACGGCCAACACCCAGGCAACACCATTTTTGGGGCTGTGGGGTGGCACAAGCGGTTGTCGCACAGATCGAGGCAAGGCTAGGGGTGAGCCTTCAAAGGCAGCAGGTGTGGCTCGCAACGCCCCCGTGGGTGTGCAACAGTGTGTCTGGGACGTTGTCGTCTTGGCGGCAACCAGTGCCATGGAAACGGGCCGGCGAGCCCTGAGGGCCGACAGGTCCAGGAACGCGGGCGGGATCCCGGGGTCCTTAGGGGACGCTGAAGGGCTAGCCGCCCGGCGGGCAGTGGCAGACTTTTGGAGCCGGCTCTACGACTTCGCTGAGCTGGGAGTCCCAGTGAAAGGGTGGTCAGCGGTGGGGGCTACACACCCGATCCTGAAAGTGCAGGACGGTCGTCTTGTGTGCCGAGGCCCGGTTCCGTCAGGCCAGGATTCTTAAGCCCTGTAGGTACTCTGTCGTAATAGACCGCGGGTGGTCAGGGCACTGACGCCCAGTGGAGCTATCGCTAGGTGTGGGCAGTTTTTTCGGCCCGGTGGGACCGTACGGGCAGGTCCCTGAATGGTGACTCGCGAGCCCCCGTGGCCTTCCAAGACTACGGGCCACCGCTGGAGAAGTGACCCCGCCTTGGTGGGGGTGGTGGTTCGCTAATAGGGGCGCCATGGTGGCTAACTCCCCCTGAGCGGGCTTTATCCCTTGCCATGGTTGGTTCTCAGGAACGGGGTGGTTCCCTGGTAGTGTGGGCCCGGGGAGTGTTTCGGTGCACTTGGGGAGCCTGTCCGGAGCGCCATGGTGGCGTTAGTTCATTTAGGCAGTGTATGGTGAGGAAGCCTCGGCTGTCGCCGGGGCTGTCACCGATGACCCGCGGGGTCCGCTGTAACATCCTAATAATAATGGGGTGCAATGCTGAACATACTCCCGTCCCTGCCCGTCCCTGGGGATACATATCTATACATGCCCAATAGTTCCGCAAACCCCTACAGCCGCCACAAATCTATCTGCCACCTCCCGTCGGGATGTCGTGGTCCGCCACAACAACGAAATAAAAGCGCTTGCAAGCTGATACCGCCGATCTCGGATCACTCCAGGACCACTACACGAGACGCCGCACGCCTTCCACGTCGCCCGCCCGCTTGCGCAGGGGCGGCGCCGTTGGGTGGCTGCCGCCTGCTGCCGCCCCCCGCAGCCCGTTGATGACCAGCTCACGTCTATCGCATATGGGTGGACGGCAGCTTCGTTCCTTAGGACCTCGGCCTCCCGTACGCAGTTCTGCACGCCCACAAGCGGCCGCGCGCGCTTACCAAATCTGTGCCTGTGCCTGGAGCATCACGCACTTCCCTGCTGCTTTCCGCGCTTCGTTCCCGGCACGTCCTCGCTCTGAGACGCCGCTGCGTGCTTGCGCCATGAGCCCCTGCATGCATGCTACCATGCCGCAGCCCCAGTCTGAAGTGGCGCTGCCGCGTGGCGTGGGCTCGCTCCCGCTTTCACATCGGCACTGCGACACTGCTGCTTCCCATGCCTGGGAGCGGGGGGCAAGCGGTGTCGCAGCAGTGCCGATGTGTGCCGGCAGCGGAAGGGCAATGAGAGTTTTGCTCGTGCGCCCTCGTCAACCGCCGGCATTCGTGCAATTGTCGTTCGATTTTTGGGCGGGGCCCCAGCGCGAAGCGCGTTCGGGGGGCCCCGCCCCCTAGGATTGCCCATGTCCGTGTGTCCGTGTGTCCGTGTGTCCGTGTGTCCGTGTGTCCGTGTGTCCGTGGTCCGTGTGTCCGTGTGTCCGGTAACGGCAAAACGTTCATTATCCGCTAAACTAATTCGCTATGTTTGTCATATTAATTGTCCTCTATTGCAAGGTAACTTTGGTTTGGCTGAAAAAAATTCTTTGCGCACAAACGGTCAAAGTAAAGCTCCGCGGTCTCCATGGACCCGAGTCAACATTCACCCAACGCCTCTCGCGCTCATGTTTGTTGCAACAGGTGCCGCGTGATGAATACTTGGATTAGGGGCAGGTGGCGCGTGCTAAATTGAACTTCCATAGTGTTCTGATGTTTGAACATCAAGATGCCACCAACACCAAGATTTGCCTTTCTGTTTTGCCAGATGAATACAATTCAACATTATGTATTGAATTAAAGTTTCAAGATGCAAAGGGATAGCATACCGAGTACCAAGGAGTTCTCCAGTTTCGATGGCCCGAAGTCCGGCTCTCACCGCGACTTTTTTGCACCCTGCTTTTGCTTTACATTGCTATGTAACTATTGTAGCAAACTTTAGAGGTTCACGTCTGCTGCACGCGTGCAGCAGAAGGGTTGCAAGCTTGCCGACGGACCAAACAACGACAGTTTCACGGCCAGAATGCTTCAAGCTTGATTTGTGATCATCTGCTTGACAGACGTATGTGGTAGTGCAGAGGCGACTAGCGTTACGATAGTGATAATGCAGATGCCATGACCGCCGTGTACTGCAGGTTGGTTTCGGGGCTACCTACCTGCTTGAGCTTGCTGAATCTATACACGCCGATCCACCTTCAACATCAACGACACCCTCAATGGCACCCTTTCAATCTCTCACACTCTTGCGCGGTAATAGAGTTTTCGTTGTAAAGCAAGCGACCTGTACGGATTGTAGGGGGCCCCGCCCTTTTCCGGCTTCAAGGAAGCCGACCCCCTACTTGTTGAAATACGCAGAAACGCGAAGCTGTGAGCTCTTCCCATGCGCGAACACGCGCCCCATGCGCCCAGGATTTCCTTCAGCAGCTGTTACGTACGTCCCCTTAACGCTGATAGCTGCCATGATGTTTGGCCCCCCCTGGTTTGAAGGAAACCGATGGGGGGTAAATGTCGTGACAGGTGTCAGGTAGAAACTCTTTTGAGGGGCAAATCATTTGGTAGGGAGTGCGGTATCATTTGGTAGGATGACGCATATCGGAAAGGCCGAGCTGACCTGACGGTTACAGACGGTTACGGACGGTTACACAGTGTTAGCCGTACTTATTTGTGTAGTTACTTCAAGCGTTTGGCTAACATTGATGCCAGCTCATTTGTAAATGACAAAGCACTCAATTAATGTCTGTAGAATTGCAGTCGTAGGCAACTGGTGGATGGTATTCTTCATTGTTTATACGGTAACTCCTCACTCACTCAGTTGGGACGCCGCCTCTAGCGATGCGCCTCTGCGCCAAACGCTGGTAAAGGAAATTCCGCAATAATTGCCGCGGTTGGGCATCAGTGCCGCGTCCTCTGATGATCTGTTGACGTCAGGCCTGGCCCGAGATCCTCTTGAAACACCCGCTGAACACCACATCACGCGAACCGCTGGTCCGACCTCACGCACGCCCGAGCAGCAATCAATGCAAGTCGCCGCGGAGCGCTTTCGCGGCGGCCGCGGTCCGTTTCCACAGACCGACCGCGCGCACGCCTTCGTCCAGCGCTGGCGCAGCAGCCCAGCCGCGCACCGCCGCCTGACAGACGCCAGCAGCCCAGCAGCAGCAGCTCCAGGAGCTGACTGCGGCGGTCGGAGCCATGAAAATCCTGCTGGTGGCCTTCGCCGCTGCTTCTCAGATGACTCACGCCTTGCAGGCGTGATGGCTGGGAACCACTTCTCCATTCACGAGCAGCTGGCGACGCGAAGTGGGACCGGCGCGACGCAGTGGAGGCCGTTGCCAGGGAAGGATATGTCACACGCTGCGCTTGATCCTCGGCCGCTGAACGCGGCCGAATGCGAATCGTTCCTCGCCAACGGCGAGGGAACCTTTGGCATTTGGTCAGCGGCCAAGGATTCAGCGCAGCAGGGCGGCATCGATGTCCGTCCCTGGCAACGGCCTCCGCTGCGTCGCGCCAGTCCCACTTCACCCGCGCCGCCGGCTGCCCGCAAATGGCGAGGTGGTTTCCAGCCATCACGCCTGCAAGCCGTGGGTCATCTGAAAGGCAGCCCCCGCAGCGGCGAAGGCCACCTGGAGGATACTCATTGCGGCGACGGCCGCAGTCAATGTCAAAAGAGATCTTCTGCTGGGCGACGACGGTAGCGGCGGCAGGCTGTGGTACATGGCCGGACGGCCCCAGCGCCGCATACATACGAAATACACAACCCAAACCCAATCCGTACACGCTGCACGGGCCGTTGCCGATGAGCGAATGGGTCTGCGTATGTTGTGGTCATACCAGGGACAGTTGTCGGCAATGACCCGCGGGTCTGCTGTAAGAGACCGGCGGGTCTGCTGTAAGAGACCCACGGGTCATTCAATGGTGACAGCTGTCCCGGGTGTGATCTTAAGAGGCTTGCGTGGACATCATCAATCCACACCGACAGGCGGAGGTCAAGTCCTCACGAAGTGGAGCGTTGCGATGATTTGGGTCACGGCAGCACCCCTGCCTCTTTGATCTGCCGGGCGCCCGCCGCGCGGGTCTACCTCTCGCCTGGCCAAGCACCGGGCATCCCTAGTTCGGCGTTAGCGGCGATGTCCACGCTCATGCATCATGCATACCAAACCAGTCAAAGAGGTCAGTGTTGCCTGCTCAAAAACATGCAATTATAGCAGCATCTTTGCCTTCTTCCCACTCCCCTCCTCAAGAGGAGCGACAGGCGGGGCGTGCCCACTACCTGTCCGAGGGTGCCCACCAGGTGGTGCCGTACAGGAGCGCATACAGTCGTCAGCAAAGCAAAGCAGAGAAGGTAGACTCCGAACGCCCATCGCCTGACCAGGGATGCCCACCCGGTCAAGGTCGGCAGGTGGGGCTTCGTACCTGGCTGCTGGAGGAGGGGTTTCATGTGGCCCGGAAGTACGGCAGCAGTACGTTGCAGCAGTTTTGAGAGGGTACCGCGGCAGATGTGGTCGGGGTCTTCATCCTATCACGCAGTCGGCACCGTAGCAGATAAGATGTAGGCCGGTCGGCGGCTGCAATGTCGTACATGTGGCGCAGTGGATGCTGGGTACGGTGCTCAAGGGTGCGGAGGCCTTCCTAGGGTACGGTAGGGTACGGTATGCCGCGGACGATCAATCAATCAATCCTACGGCTGGGGGGCTTGCCATGATGTACGTGTTCGGCACCTGCAACAATACCGTTCGCCATCTCGGACGGAACGGAACATACCCTTTGATGTTAGAAAATACTTGCCGTGTTGCCGATCAGTTAGGACGCCACTTACATCGGCCGGACAACTGCCCACCGGGCGACTATGTCCCCAAGCTCACACCTGTACCTGAATGACAGCCCACCTACCGCGGAAGCCGGCTCAGGCGCGAGCGGACAAACTAGGGCGAGGGTTCAAACAAGGACTGCTGCTGGGAACAAGGCGCGTGTGCCCACCGCAGCCCTTCTGCATATCATGCCTTACAACAGCAGCACGCGAAGCCGTAGCAGACGTAAGTGTCCATAAACCACGCGGCAAAGGCTTTTTGTACCAGGAAATGGATAGTTCGCGAAATGGCACCGTTCCACACACACGAGGATATTCTGCGCGGAAGAGGCAATCACCAAGCAAGCAAGTATCGTAATCATAATGACTAAGTACTGACTAAAGCGAATGTGCGGTTGTTGTACAGTACGGCGACGTGATACACGCGCCAAGCACATATTTGGGACCTTTGTTGACGTTGTTAAGCTGAACGTGCAGTCTGCGGCCTGCGCCGCAACGGTGCGCCTCCCCGCAGATGCAAGACGCACACCACCATCATCATCACCAGCAGCAAGCAGATCGGGCCTGGATCAGGAATAGGAATCCAAATCCAAATTTCATCTTTGTTGCGATGTTTGTCAGCACAATCCTACCGCATCCGGTCTCATTTCCCTTCCAAGCTCGACCCTTCAAGCCACCACCCGCCGCAACACGCCACGGGCACACGGGCAGCAGCCACAGGCTACAGGGCTCTGCCACGGCCGGCCAGAGGCGGCCACATCCCCTCTGTCCACATGTCAGGTTGCAGCCGCGACCGGGACTGCACTCGCAGCGCCCGCATCATCTCATCTGACCGGTGTCGCCACCCCTTCCCTCCCCCGCTTCCAGCCCCTGCGCCTGGCCTCCCTACGCAACCGCCCTGCCCTCGACGCCCGCACCTCGCCGCCCCGCGGCGCCAAGACCGCGTCGACGCCACCACCACCATCATCCTCACCATCATCGTCGCCACCATGTCGCACTGAGCTCGCTGCCGCTGCCAGGAGAACGGACTCTCCACGACGGCCCCTCCACAGATGCGGTTCCCTCCCCGCCGTCCTCCTCCGCCTGTCGCCGTCCTGTCGCCTGCCCAGTCGACTTATCCATCGCGCCGTGACTCAAGCAGAGATGCGCCTCCTCCAGCTCAGCGCTGCGGTATACCTACCGCGCCTCCTCCTTTATGCCGTGGCCGCGATCTTCTTGGCTGCCCCCGCGTTCTTGATGCGGTCCTCCATCTCGTGGCGGAAGTGGCGGATAAGGCCCTGCGCAGCGTGTCGCGATTGCATGGCGAGGAGGAGGGTGGGTGGGTGGGGGAGTCGGCAGGTAGGCAAGCAAAGCGACTGGAGGACATGGCAAGGTGGGTGGGTGCGTCAATCAGCAGGCAGGCAGCCGAGGAGGCCGGAGGACCGGCTTCAGGCATGGGAGGGCCATCACTATGCAGCGTGTCACCATCGAGTACTCTTTCACACGGGTGCGCTGGCAGATCCAAAATCCTCGGGGGAGAGGGGGCAGAGAGGGCAGAGGCACTACTCTTAACATTTGCTGTGCCATCACTGATGCCAGACAGCCACGCCTGCGGTACACCATTGCCTCACCTGCACCGGCCAGGCCGCCGCGTCACCCAGAGCGCAGATGGTGTGCCCCTCGATCTGCTTGGTGATCTCCCACAGCATGTCGATCTCCTCCAGCCGCGCGTCGCCCTTCTTCATGCGGGTCATGATGTCGTACAGCCAGCCTGGGTGCCGCAGGTAGGTAGGGGAGCCGGGGTATGCAGCGGAACAGACCGAAAGGGGAACGAGATAAAGCAACCATTCTCGACGCGCAGAAATACGTAGGTGAAAGGCAACTGCGCAAACATAAAAATAAAAAACTATCCGCTCACAGGCAAGGCGTCTTTTACTCCAGTTTCCATCGGTGTTCCTATCCTCTCGACACGGGTCTCGACGGGCCCGTGCTTGATGCCGGACAGGATTGCGCAATCCAAGGGAGCCCTGTGGCTAAGGAACTAGCAGCCAACAACACATTCACCATCTTTGCAGACAGACAGACGTACATTCAGCCGCATAGACCCCTCACGCACCTCCACCCATCACGCCCCCGGCCCATCATGCCCCCCGCCCCCGCCCCGGCCCCCGGGGACCCACCGGTGCCCTCGCGGCACGGCGTGCACTGGCCGCAGCTCTCGTGCTTGTAAAAGTACGACAGGCGGGCGATGGCGTCGATCACGTCCGTGGACTTGTCCATAACGATGACGGCGGCGGTGCCCAGACCCGACTGCACCTCCTTAAGCGCGTCAAAGTCCATCAGCACCGTGTCGCACAGCTGCAGGAGGGGGGCCGGGGGCGGGGGAGCGGGGGGGTGGGGGGGCCGATCGGAACACAGGTCAGGGTCAGGTTCGGGATCAGGCTCGGGATCAGGTTCAAAGGACCAAAGGGGAGGGTTGCAGCCCGGAACATTGTCGAGGCCAAGACACAGGGTCGCACAGCTGCACCAGGGGGGCGGGAGGGAGGCAACGCCGAACGACGGGACACGACCGGGTCCGGGTCGTGGTCACTAGGCCGGGTCAGGGTCAAGAGAACCAGACCGGTACAACGTCACTAGGCCGGGTCAACAGGGTCGCAGCCCGAGACAGGGTCGATGCAAGCGACAGGGCCAGAGTCTTAGACAGGGTCGGGGACTCGGGGTCAGAGACAGGAATCTGAGGATGTATGCTGCGGGGCAGCACCCCGGGCGACACCTCCCGGGGACAACACTACTCCAGGGAAAGGGAGACGACGAGTACCGCACCGGATTGCATATCCTGCGTCCCGGCAGCCGCGGCCATATATGCAGACGGCCGACGGCCCAAACCCTCCTGCCCTCTCCTCCCGCCTCTTCCGTCGCTCTGGCAGCAGCAGCGCAGTATGAAACGTCTACCAATGTCCTGTATCCCCTCCCCTCCCGCCTCACCTTCTTGGGCAGCAGCGGTACCGAGGAGCCGCCCGGGATGATGGCCAGCAGGTTGTCCCACCCGCCGCGCACACCGCCTGGAAGGGCGGGGAGGAGCGCGGCGGCACCGGGAGGTCAGGGTCAACCGCCGCCCAGCTCCGGCGTCGACGCGCGCAAGCCAACCCCGTCCCCACCGCACCGTCCCCACGCTGTTCCAAAACACAGACGCGCGCGCATGCTTGACCACAAGGAATACTTACAACCCCCGGGGATTCACGCTGTCGTAATGGAGTCCTCCCCGCAGCGAAAATTCCTATCTAGGACCAGCACATTCACATCCCAGTGTGTAACCCCGCAACCCCCGCTCCCCCCTCCCGCACCCGCGTGGCGCTCGATGAGCTCCTTGAGCGGGATGCTCATCTCCTCCTCCACCGTGCAAGGCCGATTCACGTGGCCCGAGATGCAGAAGAGCTTGGTGCCCGCGTTGTTCTTGCGGCCAAAGGACGAAAACCACTCGGGGCCGCGGCGCAGGATGGTGGGCGACACCGCCACGGTCTCCACGTTGGTGACGGTGGTGGGGCAGCCGTACAGGCCCACGCCGGCCGGGAACGGCGGCTTGAGCCGCGGCTTGCCCTGCTTGCCTGCAGGTGGGGATGGACAAACCAGGTGGTGGGAGACGTGACCGCAGGCGCATGCATCTGTGTCCTGCTAGCATGCGGTTGGTGTGTCAAGTTCAGAGAAAAGAAGTCAGTTACAAAAAGACAGCGACCCGTCCTTCCTCATGCGACCCATCCGCCCATGCTGACCAATAAGGGGTTCATCCACCCATCCCGCCACCGTTCCCTCCCACCCACCCACCCAGCCACCCACCCACCCTCGAGCGACTCGATCAGCGCCGTCTCCTCGCCGCAGATGTACGCCCCGGCGCCGTAGTGCACCATCAGATCAAAGTCCACGCCGCTGCCGCAGGCGTTCTTGCCCAGGAAGCCCTGGGGTCGGAGAGAGAGAGAGCACCACGTCGGGGTCAGGGTATGGATACGCGCGCGCGGAGAGGACCTTTGCTTTTCTGTTACTAGCGACGCGCACGATGTGGCGTGGGTAAAACAACCCATATCCAAACAGAACAAAGCCGGTGGGGTCTGGAAGCTGGAAGCCGCGCTGAGGAGGGAATGGAGGCTGCGCTAAGCTGAAAGCTGATCGGCCTGGTCAAAAGGTGCGAAGAGTGTCCGAACCGCCACACCGTGGCCGATAGGGAACATGGCCCAACCGCATCCCGGAGGGATGTCAAACGCGCTTCCTCTATTTCATCAGCGCGCCGAACAAGCGCGTTTTGACGCCGCCCACAACGTCGAGTCCATCACACGTAGCTCATGTCACGTGCCAGCGTTGTCGGCGCCGCCAGGAATCTCCTCCTGCCAGCGCGAGCGCGGGATCCCCTGCACTACGTGACCCGCAAGCCGAAGCCGCCACATGCAGCCCCTCGCCTTTCGAGCCCTTTTCTTTGGCGGACGGCCACCTCGCGTCCCACGTCTGCCCTGCTACCTCACCATACCTCCCATCCTACGTGGTCCCAATAACCTTTTCTGCGTTCGTTTCTGTGTTTGGTTTCTCATGTCTGTTCAACCTTAACCCTTCTCCATTATCTTTTGCGCTCCTCGCTCTCCTAAAGAGCTGTGCTGGCAACAGGGTCACCGCACAAAATGGCCCCCCTTCCCATGAAACCTGTGGCGAACACGCTCACTGGCGCAGGCGCATGCCCGCCCACTCCTCATAACCAGCCTGCCACATCCCCTCCCCTGCATGTTACCCGCCGTACCTTGGCGTACGCCTCGTCAATCGCCCGCATCACCGCGCGCCGCTCATTCACGAACTCGCCGCTGCGGGACGGGGTCGGACAGGGAGGGAGGGCGGACGGGGGCGAGGGCCCGAGGAACGGGGCGATGTAAGGGTCGATGCCATATTGCCCTACCCATCCAAAGTGCACCCCGCGCTGGGTCAGCCGATCCCTGGCCGAATGCGCCCTCTCTGCCCGCTCGCCACCGTTCTGGGCCCACCCCTTTTCAACGTTTCAACCAACTCTAGACCACGCCCAGTCCGCAATCCGTTTGGCCCGTCCCTTCCACTGGACGTCACCGTCCACTTGGCGTCACTGACCGAACCCTCACGGCCGCCTATCCTCCTCCGCCGCCGCCGTCACATCCACGCCGGTGACATGTTCGTGTGGTTTCTTCAGACACCGGTCCGCTCGTTTGGCCTTTCGGACAACCACCAACCCAGAAAGCAAGTACCCAGCAGTTGCCTGAGCCGCCGGGAGCCGATCCCGACAGTCCCTGGGGGTGGTCATCTGACGGAACGCCCAGGGCTTCTCGCGAGTTTCAACCCCCTATCTCGCCCCTGGGCTTCCTCCTCGCTTCGCGGCACTCTCTTTCCCCTCCCCCTCCCGCGAGGTTCCGGCTTCCCAACGAGACATCCTCACCACGAGCTCCCCCTCCCCCCGGGGCCCCGGCTGCCCCCGCTCCACTGACCGGATATAGATGTAGCCCGCCCTCGCGCCCATGGCCGTGCCCGCGATGAGGCAGCCCTCCACCAGCTTGTGCGGCTCGTGGCGCATGATCTCGCGGTCCTTGCAGGTGCCCGGCTCCGACTCATCGCCGTTCACCACCAGGTAGCTGGGCCGCCCGTCGGACGCCTGTGAGCGAAGCAAAGGGGCGAGGGAAGGGGCGGAAGCCGCGGAGGGCAGGGGGGGCGACTTGCGAGCGGGGCGGGGCCGCGGAGGACAACGGGGATGACTTGCAGAGGGGGTGGGTGGGAGAGAGCGGCGAACCAGATTCGTGTGGTGATCGGGCCCATCGGGATTGGACGCAAGGCACGGGCGTCTGGTGGTGTTCAATGCGTTTCAAGCGGGTGTGGATCCAAGCGGATGTGGATCCAAGCGGGTGTGGATCCAAGCGGATGTGGATCCAAGCGGCTGAGGATCCAAGCGGCTGGGGATCCAACATCCAAGACAATCGAGGCACCGGACGTGGCCGGGCGGTCTGGCGACACGGTTGTGCGGCCGAATGCTGCCGGTACGTCAGGCCGGGAAGACACCGGGAAGATCGTATCCCCACGCGCGCGTGAGCTGCCCGACAGCGCCAGCCACAGCCGATGGAACCTTCCAGACGGTACGGAGCGGGCGTACATGCGGGCGCTGCCCCTCCGGCGTTCCGCGTGTCGCGGTGCAGCACAGCACACGCCGCGCGCGGCCCCGCGACATCCCGTGTGGATACCCGGACACATGCCGCAGGACACATGTCGTTGCGCGTCGAGCTGGCGGCTGGCGCCGCTGACCCATCCCCAACATGTTGCTCCCCAGGGCCGCAGCGTGCCGCATCCCCAAGTCCCCGGCCTCCCACGACTGCCGCAGCAGCACGTGTGCTCGCCTTTGGCATGAAGCTCCACTTGAGGCCCGAGGGGAAGCCGGCACCACCGCGGCCGCGCAGCCCCGACTTCTTCATCTGGTCAATGATCCAGTCGCGTCCTTTTGTCAGGAGATCCTTCGTCATGTACCAGTCGCCGCGCGCCATGGCCCCCTGTGGATAGGTGGAGGCGTGAAAAGAAGTGCACGACCAAGCGTACACTCGAGAGCGTTGCCGCAACATGCACGCCCTGTTCTTCGCGGCTTTAGTGAAGAAAAACTATCACGAGGTGACTGCCGCGTCTACCAGTTTCCACAACGAGACTCGCCTTGATGCTCGTATCGTGACGGCCATAGATGTTCTGAAAGATGCGGTCATCATCTTTCAGGCCACCAAACGTTGTCTTTGCTGGCGGAGGGGGTGGAGGTGGGGGTGCCGCAGGAGCGCCTGGAGCAGGCGCCTGCGTACTGAACGTCCGCAGGACCCTGGCCAGGACACAGAAAAAGCGAGTTAATCCAATAAGAAACAATGTTGTCAAAGAGGAAAATTTCCCTAGCTTGCAAATGTCAGGCAACGTGGAACACCCTTGCACCACAGGAGTGTCCACAATAAGGACGTTCTTGCATCGAAACTGTATATACCGTCTCAACCAATCAACATGCTGGTACAACGAGAATCAGTCCTACCAAAGCTACTGTATAGGTCTGCTACCGACGACTCACCCCGTCTTGAGCTCCTGCAGCGCGCTGGTTAGCTGCACGCCAGCAAGCTGGGCCGCTAGGCCTCCAGTCCGCTGCATGGTAACGATGTAATTAACCTCAGCGTTGCCGGATGGCCGGACTTTCACCGTCTATTCAATCGAACAGCTGCAACGTGGCAGCAGGCGATTCCGCCAAAGCCTACTTGACGCCCTTGATAGCACACGTGCAATTCAATCTGTGGAAACAGGTTGTCAGTTAATAGTTACGACACCCTTACGTTGTACAAAAGTCCCGTACAACGACATGTCTATCCCGAAAATCGTTATAGGAATCGCAGAAATATGACGTCTAAGACAGATAGTTGCAAGTTAGCGAAGCGGTGAAATCGTTCTTGTGCGGTTTGGGGGCCAAGTTGAAACGAGGCGGTGACGTGGACCGCGTGGACTTGCCGGGACGGGGCGGGGTCCCCGCCACTGGCCAAGTTTTTGATGGACTGAAGTGATCCAGTGCTTCAGGGGATGCTGACAGCTTTGATTGTAACTGGGGGAATCAGCGGCGGTCCGCCTGTCAAAGCAACCGGGAAGCGAAGGGCGCGACTAACCAGCTGCGGTCTCATCATCGACCGCGGGCAGTCTCGCCATCTGACTCTGCCGGGCCGGTCAAAATGATTTTACAGACCTAGTCCAAGGGGCAACATGGGAAACGAACAGAAAGAGTGGGATTGGCGGCCGGCGGCCAATGGGGTCCTACTGCTGGGCACCTGCCAAACCTAAGGCGGCGGGTCTGATGTGCGCGAGCGGAAGCGCGGATGCCCTACCTGTTCATCGGCTTGGTGCAGGTGCACATGCTTAAGCCCTCCAGAGCGCGTGCTGCCGGGCTGCTTCCCTACGGGGCCTGGTTCATGCTTTTACGATGAACCCCTAGAGACGTGAACCGCGAATGCATGGCAGGGCAGCCTCGACATTTCCGACGTACTGGCAACTTGCACCTCGCCCTGGGAAGGACGATAAACCATCCGTTATGAGTCTTCCATGGACGTCCATGGTTTCTTCCCGAGCCGGAAGTGCGCATTGGGTGGACTAGCACACGCCAGCGCATGCATGAAGCAGTCAGTGTCGTCCTCGGAGGCAGCAGTCAGCGCCGTGCATGAGCTGCGGTTAAGCAGGGCTGCGCAGGGTGTGGGGCTGTGGGCCTGACTGCCGTTCTGCCGTATGCGTCTACCCCTGTCTACCAGCACCTCCCGGTATCAGCTTCCCAAGCCACCGATCGAGGAATTTGGCGTAGGTTCTTACGGACGCTGCTAGTACCCGCTGTATGTCGTCTAAAAATGCGGTCGAGGAAACGGGTTGTATGCATGAGGGAGTGGTGCCGTTCTTGCAACGTGACAGTACTCATCTACAATTGTTGACCTTTGTTGACTGTCTTGAAATTTTTTCTCGCCCCCTCCACACACACACACACACACACACAGGCGACGCAAGGGGCAACGCAGGACCTTGAACGCAGGAAGTGAAAGAAGTACCCGTACTGCCGTTCAAATATGTACGGGTGTGACGCGAGGACGGAAGGCGAAGGCAAAATCCAGCGAATATTTTTCGTGAGAACCGAAGGATACATTGCGAATTATCGGTAGTAGGTCGGCGTTTGGAACCTGCAGACACGAACCAATTGTATTTTGAAGACCGTAAACGTGCTCCCTATTACACAAGTGATTTCATTGCATTGGTATTGACTGGCACTCTTCTTGCAAGCGGCTCACACGTCGTAGCGTGTCAAACATTATAATTGCTACAAGGCAGCATACTGAAGTGCCATGAATCCGGCTCGTGGTCTGACACTATATCAATTTTCTTCTTAATGACTTTATGCAAGTCGAAACTCGTGACGTGAAGCTTCGCGTACATGGGACCTGGCCTCACACCGATTGTTGCAGCAGGCTGGCGCCTGCCTAAGGATTGGCGCTTCGGCATCCTATTAGTCGTACTACTCTTGCTGAGAGCATGGGGGACAGGTAGGTCTAGCTGGTACTGCTCAAGGATTGTGAGAGGGCCGAGGACGTTTGTCAGGACAATAACAGCCAAAGTATAGGTGGAATGCGAAATTTCAGGGAATTTGCGTCCTCCTAAAAATCTTGACGAATGGGTGAAGTGTCGGGCACTCCTAATGCCAGCACCTCGCTGCCCTCTTCACGCCACACCTCTCCCTCGTTGCCCTGCCCACTTTGGCCCGACGCCTCAGACGCCCAGGATCCACCACCTCCGCGGCCGCCGCGGCCACCGCGGCCACCTCCGTCGCCTAGGCCGCCGGGGCCCCCGCCCTCGCCGGCGCCCTCGCCTCCGCCCTCCCCAGACCCTCCCCTACCCCCGTCGCCCTCCCCCCCGTCCCCGCCTCCGCGGCCGCCGCCGCCCTCCCCTGACCCACCGAGCCCACCGTTTCCGCCCTCCCCGCCGTCGCCTCCTCCTCGACCACCCAACGCGCCGCCGGCGCCCCCATCGCCCCCCGCCAGTAAGCTTCATTGGGTCGCGGGGGAGCGAAGGGTTCGTTCTACCAGCGTCCTGCTGCCTACCAACGTCGACCTAGAGTAACGTGATGTGAAGGGACCCAGTGCCCAGCCGTAGCTGGGGGGTCCAGCAGTGAGGGGTGCAGCAGCCCACAGGCCACCCGGCAGGCAGGCCCGGACGCGCCTTTGCTTGGGAGGTCCTTCCGTTTCGGTGCCTCCGCCGCCCAGCAGTCCCACCCACCCGCGCAGACCTACCCTCCCGCGCAGATGACGCCTCGGAAATTGTAATGCTCCATCGCTCCATTGTTACTGAAGGACCCCTTGAACGCCCCCTTGAACGGCCGCCGCTGCAGATGAGACCGTGCACACCTTCTCGACCTCCAAAGGGGTCTACTACTACTACTCGGCGCGTGTCAGCTGGAACACGGCGCAGGAGGTCTGCAAGTGAGCGGCCCGGAACTGGGAGGGGGGCACAGCACATGGGTAACCCTGCGCAAGCTGTGTATGTGTGCGTGTGTTCGGGAGGGAAGGTTAAGCGACAGCTCAGGTGTGTGTAGGGGATACGGTAACGTGTACATCGCATACACGCCCGGAGTTGCGGCTCCGAAACCACGACCTCGTCTCCGATCACCGGCCCAAACAGAGTCATGCAGGGCCCCTTGCTCGGCCAGGAACACATCCGAACCCGAAGAAGGCCTATCATCAGCCCAACTCTCTGTTCCCATCCGCGAAACCCGCCCCCCGGCCCCCCACAGGGCCAAATCGATGGTTCTGGCCTCCTGGCCGACCGGCAACGAGGAGCTCTACGCCATCTTCCAGAACGGCTGGAACTTCTACGCCGCACCGGAGTTCTGGGTGGGCGTCGTTTTCCGGTCCAACGCCACCGCGTACGAGTTCGCGGACGGCGGCGTCGTGCCCAACGTGACCACGCTGCCGTACGAGCAGTTCTTCCAGGTCATGGACACGACCTGCTTCAGCACCCCGCGGGGCTGCTGCGCAGCGCTGTCCGATCTGATGCTGGAGCCGTTCCAGGGGATGTTGGCGACGCCCCGCAGCCCGCGGCTGCTCGTGAACAACTGCCTGGCCACGTGAGTCGTCGTCGGGGGGGTTTGGAGGAGGGGGTTGCAATTTGGGGTTCTAGTTGGGGGTTGCAGTTGGGGGTTGCAGTTGGGGGTTCTTGCGTTGAGGGTTTTGACGGCCAGGCCCGAGCGGGGGCGGGTCCCTTGCGACGGCGGGTGTGGGGCCACGGCACGAGGCGAGAGCGAGGCGAGAGCGCGGGGGCGGGCGCGGTACACCCTGCGACAGCAGGACTGCGGCCCCACCTTCGGGGGCCTTGGGGTGTACCCACGCCCGACACGCCGCGGTGCTCCCCGCCCGGCTCGCCCCTCCTCCTTCAAACGGCGTCCTCCGGATCCCGGCCTGCACCCGTCCTCCGGATCCCGGCCTGCACCCGTCCTCCGGATCCCGGCCTGCACCCGTCCTCCGGATCCCGGCCTGCACCCGTCCTCCGGATCCCGGCCTGCACCCGTCCTCCGGATCCCGGCCTGCACCCGTCCTCCGGATCCCGGCCTGCACCCGTCCTCCGGATCCCGGCCTGCACCCGTCCTGGCCCTCGACCCACAGTCGCACACAAGCAGCCTCACGCGCGGGCGCGCGCGCCCCCAACTGCAATCCCCAACTGCAATCCCCAACTAGAACCCTAGAACCCCTAACACCCCAAGAATCCACATCGCAAACCGCTACCGCGTCGGAGCCGCGCCTTGCCGCTACCAGCACCAGCCAGGGGAGCCACCCCGCCCGCGCGGCTGTGCGACGCACCAACCGCCGCCGCCCCGCCGCGCGCCCTTCCCGCAGGAAGCCGTACCTCTGCAAAAGCCCGCTGCCGCCCAGCCCGTCGCCGCCCAGCCCGCCGCCGCTGGGCCTCGCGGCGCGTGTGGAGCTGCGGTTCCTTCTGGACGCCGTGGCTCTGTCCTCCACGCCGGGTGCCGTGGACAGGTTCCGGAGCCGCGTGGCGAGCCAGGTGGCGGACTACTACAGCGGCGGGAACGTCACGTCGGTGGGTGGCGTTGGGTTGGTTGGTGGGTTAGTTGGTCGGTGGGTGGCGCTGGGTTGGTTGGTGGGTTGTGGACGGCCGGTGGGTGGCGTTGGGTCGCGTTGGTGGGCGATGGCCAATTAATCAGCGGCGAGGATGGGTGCTGTCGCCGTGTGGTGCGACGGCTGTGTTTGTGTAGCAGTGGTTGTGGTGGTTGTGATGATGGTGGTGGTGATGGTCAGGTTGGTTGTTATGGCGAGGTACGTGGCCTGGGGCCCGCGTTGTGACATGGGATGATGGGAAGGCCTGCAAATACGACCGATACCTTCCGCCGTGCCTTCGGTTGCTCGCGCGTCTTCATCGCCGTGCTGCTTTCTGTCTTCCCCGCCCCGTTTCCCACAGCCCTACAGCAGCGCAGCTCCAATATGTCTACCAATGTCCTGTACCTCTTGTACCCCCCGGCCCTGGGTGTGCCCGGGTTCGTTCTCGGGGTTTAGATTTTTTTCAATTTTACCCCCGGCCCCGCGGCCTTTGCAGGTGCGGGTGTACGACATGTACCAGGACTCCAGTAAGGACGGCGCCCTGATCACGCGGCTGCTGCTCCGCTTGCCGAACAACGTCCTCCCCGACGCCGTCTCCTCCTACATCTTCATCCTCGTGAACACGCCCTCCGTCATCTTCGGCCCGCCCTTCCTGGCCGAGTTCAAGGTCAGCCTGCCCATCGGCTCCACCTTCCTGGGGCTGCTCGACACCAACGCGCCCTCGCCGCCGCCGGCGGTCGTCCAGCTGGGCGACGGCGGCGGGAAGGACAACACCGCCAACGTCGCGCTGGCGGCGGGGCTGGGCGCGGGGCTCGGCCTGGCGGCGATCCTGGCGGGCGTGGCGGCGTACGTCGTGGTGGCGCGGCGGCGGTCCGCCCTGAAAGCCGTCGAGGAGATCCACTGAGCTATGGCAGTGCAAGCCAGCCAGCCATGCCAGACGAGCCAGCCGTGCAAGCCAGTCGAGCCAGTCGTGCCACCCGTGCCAGGCAGCCGTGCGCCGTTTCAGACAGCACCCGCGCGGCCCCGCTGGCCCGTCCTCAGGGCCGGACACTCCAGCACACATTCGCACCACCGTTGTTGGCCCGGCCCGGGAGCAACAAGCGGAAGGGACGCGGAAGGGACGCGCCGGCCGTTCCCTGGTGCGGCGGAACACCCGGGTCTGCCTACCTGCCAGGGAGGGACCCCACTGGGCGGCGGTCCTCGGGGGAGGGGGGGGGCAAACGAAGCGGTTGCGCGGTGCGGCTGGCTGGCTGGCAGGCTGGCCTACGGTGCTTCCCCGCAGTGCTTCCCCGCATCGCCGCGGACGGGAGGTGGCGGCCGCACCGCCGCGGCGCGAAATCCTCAAGTACGGCAGAGTTCGTTATGGCAGAGTTCGTTGTGGCGGAGAGGGGCGCGCAGCGGCGCGGGCCCCAGCAGCTGGCCTGCGCTCAGCGTTCGCCTGTGTGCGGGCCGCGGGGTTCGGCGGCCCTCGGGCGATTTGGGGGGGGGATCGCGTCACATCCATGGGGGGGGGATCAGTCCGCGAGCAGGCCGCCGACGTCGCACACCCGGCTGCACGTCAGGGGCTCCGCAAGAGGAAAAGCCCCCGAGTGACGGGGAAGCAGCGCCCGGCGAGAGCCCGGAAGGAAGGAAAAACCGCGGAAGAAAAGGCGGGAAGAAAAGAGGGAAAGAACGGACCGTGGTCTTGGTTTTATGGGGCTGTGGTCGTCGGGGCCGTGCTGGATGTGGCGGCTAAGCGGCGATGTACCTGGCGATGCGCGCGTCGCATATGTCGTCGCATATGCCGCTGTGAGTGAACCCGCGGGCGGCAGCGACCCTTGCCGCCGCGGAGAATGTATCCGGGTGTGTGCGCTGGGGATCCCAGGGCTCGATCCCACGGGCGCATGACGGGACACTTCCGATGTTGGACGCGACCATCATCACCAGCAGCAGACCGGTATTTGGGTTTCGCGGCGACAGCCCCCCCCCGGGATATTTCCTGCATGGCTCACCAGGGACTCGGACTCAGAGCCCATCCCCCGCACGTGCTGGGGTTGGGACGTTGTCCACCAAGTGTGGACGTTTCTGATGAAGTGTACAGCTCGCGGTTCGTGCGGGGGCATGTGGGGCCGCGCTACCGCTTGTGGGTGCCGCCGCACCTGCACTTGCAGCTCGTCAGGCCCCACACACCGCGCGCCGTGGAGGATGTGGCGGGGAGGGGCGAGGGTGTGGGTCGACGGCCAGCAGCTGCTGCGGGCCTGCGTCGGGCGCTGGTGCGCGTCTTTAAGCCTCTACCTGCGATGAAGTTTGGGGGTTGGGGTCCATGCCGTACACAATGCATGACGCTGCTAACGCAGGGTGTTTGGACGGGCGGCCGTGAGGGCTGTGTGCAAACAACGCAAGGAGCATTGCGGCGGCAGTGATTGGGGGGTATTGCGTGTGCGTGTATGTGTATGTGTGTGTGCTGGCAAAAGAACTGCGGGGAAACATCGCGCGTCTGGGGGAATGGCCGACGTGTGCTTGACGGAATGGATCCTTTTTTGTTGCACATGTTTCTTACCCGGATCTTAGATCCAGATCCAAGCTAAGCAAGAGCAAGCAGGTGCCCGGGCTGCCCAGCTCCCGGCACCTGCCCTCCAGACAAACAAAAACCTCGGGGCGACTCCTTCAGCGTCATCACCGTTGCTGTGCGGCCCAACCAAGGGCGCGCGGCGGCAGCCCCTCACACACCCGGACGCACCTGACGGGCGGGTCGCGGCTCAAGTCCGCGAGCCGCACCTCTGGGGACGCGAGCCGCGTCTCCTGACTGAGATGCTGCGTGACTCCGCCACCGACGCGGCCGCCGACGCGAACGACAGGTCCACGTCGCGCATGTACGCGCCAGGCCCGCGTTTCGGACTCTGGTGCGTCACGAGTCTGGGCCGCATGTTTTGTGCCTCTTTCCTCCCCCGGGGGTTCAGTTCACATGAAGGTGTTGAATTGAGAGAGTGTTGGGTTGTGGGGGCCGCGGGTGGGAGGCCGCGTGAATGGGTGGGAGGCCGCGCGGGCGGGCGTGCCGTCCCCCTCTTCTGGATGCGCACGTAGCCTCTTACTCCTCATGTTGTCCGTCCGCGCCGCATTCCTTGTCCCGGTTATCTCTCCTCAGCGCCGGTCGGGGGCTCCGTGGCTCGCGGGCAGTTTGCTTGTTTGCGGTTCCGCCATTTCCTTTGTTCTTTAGGTGGCAGGAAGGGGTGGTGGGCGGTGGGTGGACGAACGCGGCGCGGGGGGCGTGGCGTGTTCCCAAACTGCGAGCGTGCGTGCGAGCTGGCATGCCGCGAGGTATGGTTGTGGTGCAGCGGACTGAGAGAGCGGGTGTGCCGGCGCGGGCTCCGCGCCCTTGCGCTCGCGTGCGTTTAGCGAGAAACCCACCAATGTATTTGTGCGTGTGTGGTGGGAGTTGAGCGGAGAGGTGCAGCCATGCGGCAACCACCCAGTTGTCCATGTTGTTATTGTTGTTGCTGTTGCTTTGTTTTGTTTTTGCGACCAGACCAACCGGCCACCAGTACGCCGGCAGCTACGCTCTCGGCGCATCACGTCCACCCCGCAACGAGCCCAAGCGAGTGAGGTGTCACCTCAGGGCTGGGGGGCCTCGGAGGGGGCCCTCGGAGGGTCGGTGAGGCCAACAACCGGTCACGGTGTTGCTGAGAGTGTGCCTCCGGGGGCCCCAGGGTTCCCTCTTGAGGGTGAGGGGACGGGTGAGGCGGCCGGGCCGGCCCCCGTCACAGCCCCCGTCAGCCATCCTCTGGGGCCCACAGCCCTGTTTTCCGCCAATCGCCTTGCATCGCATGTCCACCTGGAGAAAACGACATAGCGCGCCGCCTGGGGGCCGTGGCGGGCGTGTGGGCGCCGAGTAGCGTGTGCGGGTGGTCAGTCAAACTG
The DNA here is from genome assembly GCA_003117195.1 of Eudorina sp. 2006-703-Eu-15. Lineage (NCBI taxonomy): Eukaryota > Viridiplantae > Chlorophyta > Chlorophyceae > Chlamydomonadales > Volvocaceae > Eudorina > Eudorina sp. 2006-703-Eu-15. The sequence continues at coordinate 888,289 of BDSI01000010.1, forward strand.
CGGGCGGGTGCGCGCGCGTGCCTATCTATGCCGTACCCGGCGTGTGTTTGCGCGCGCACAAGCTCCTGCTTATCTTGCAACGACAGCCAGCAAGACCTTTTACCCTAGGCAAAGACTGAACAGCAATTTGGGGGCTGCTGAGTGCATACCTGGGCGGACGAGTGCGAGTCGCCAGCGTCGCGAGGCACGCGCGGCGGCGGGAGGGCCTGCCGCGAGGCAGGCGGTTCCCTCGGTTGACGTGGCTGCGTGTTTCTGTTGTGTGCACGTGGCGGCGGCGCCCGTTGCGGCGTGTTGCATACTCGGGCGGTGTTGACTCTAGGATTTGCTGCGGGCGTCCCATGGGTCGGGCCGAGGGGATTGGGGATCGGCGGGGATGGCGGGGATCGACGGGGGCGGTCCGTTGGTTCCCTGCCTGAAAGACCTGCTGCGCCCTTCGCGGGGGACTGAACGGTGGACTCGGCATTCGGCACCCTACCAAGGTTGCACGCCGTCGGGCGCGGGGGCACGTGACCTGCGACGGAAGGGGGTGAGGGTGCGCCCACAAACACCATGTACCTTGACAAGGGGGTTGTTCATAATCAGTGTTGCATTCCTTGGGGTTCTGGGTGCTATTTACCTTGACAAGGGTGGTGGGGCTATGTGGTCGTGCGGATGATGCTTGTTGACCGAAGAGGAGTGGGCGGTCGCAGGGCTGGATCTTGGATGGCAGGCCGTGCGCCGCTTGGCATCTCCACGACTGCGCCGGCATGTGGCATTCGTCCGTTCTGGATGTCTCCCCTCAGCGCAGCGCCTGCGCTCGAGGCACAGCTACGGGGATGTGTTACCTCACGCTGAATGAGATTTAATACATGAGTGTCCTACAGCAGGGCCCACCAAAGGATCATGGGTGCTGCCGACTACGGCTCGACGCCAATAGCCCATCACCCTGCTACCTACAGTCATGTCGCAAAATGGAGGTGTCCTGCCGCCTTGTCGGTGGGGCCTGATGGGGCTTACCCCGGTATACACCCTTGATGCTTTATTGGGGGTCCGCTGTAACGTTCATTCATTCAGAAAGGGGCTGCTGTGAAGAGTACGAGAGCACGACACGGATCGGCAGCGCTAGACGCGCACACTGATCCCCGCGGCAACCGCTCATCTGCCCGGGCAGAGGCGCAATCACGCGTGTCACCGTCTGCGCGACAAATCAGGAAACGATGATCCTGCAGCTGCTGCCGCGGCCCAGACGGGGATGTCGGTCATCTGGATTTCGAATCGCGGGTGGGTGCTTGGTCCGCTTGGGCTACGAGTACAGTGATCTATCCACGTTGGTTGTGAACCCGGCTCGGGATCGTGGATCGTGGATCGGGATGACAGCACAAGAAGAGCCCTGACGTGCTGCTTACGTGGTTACAGAAACATGTTACTCGACGCCGCCGACGGCCACGCCTGTCCGCTTCAGGACCTCCCCACTTGCGACCAGTTGCCAAAACAGGAGATATACGTCCGAGCCCGAGTACGTGAAGTTGACGGATCACGGACAGACCAGGATAACCGCTGCGAGGAGAATCCCTGCGCGGAGTCCGTTGCACCATCGATCCATGCAATCATTCATAAAGATCATATCTAGCACAGGATAGAGATGCATGCGATGGTGATGGTGTACGTACGTACGGTATGCAGTACAGTTGTGCTTCATCAACTTGTAACGACCGGTATGTGTGAACCACCAGTGCTAGGCAGCAGTGCCTGGCATTGTTGTGATTGGCACGGTGGGACTCGCCAGCGGTGGACGGTACGACAAAAGTACGGTAACTGAAAATGCCGCCCACGGAAACCCTTCGACCGCCATGACATGCAGCCCTCAACCCACCGCCCAGATCCATCGCCAACAGAAACGACAAACGACTCAGGCAGAGGAACGCCACACAATTGCAAAGAAACGCTAAACCCTAAACCCTAGAGGAACGCCACACAATTGCAAAGAAACGCAGAGGCAAGCACCAGTGAGCAGCAGCAGCAGCCAGCCACAGTCCGACAAGCAAGCCATCCTTCGATTCCATTTCGCAGGGCTCGAAACACCCGACCTGCGCCCAAGCTAACAACCAAGGGCACCGCAGAGCACGGCGTGCCCTGACGTGCGGTGCCGCCTCCGTACAGTAAAACATAAACCCGCCCGTCCGTCCGTACCGAACCACACAAACCGCCCAGAACCGCCTTCAGGAGCGTTATGATGCGGCGCAGCACCCCATGTCCCCATCGGTTCGTTCCAATCCAAACCCAAAAGCCAGACCAGACGAGGACGGCCGACACGAAGCCAAGGGTAGTGATTCCCCCCCTGACCTCCATCCCATCACTTCCGGTCGATCCGGAAGCCGCTACCGCCTACACGGCGCCGCCAGAGACGCGGATGCGACGCGGCTTGACAGCCTCCCGGGCCTTGCGCGGCACGACGACCGTCAGCACGCCCTTCTCCATCGCCGCCTTGATACCCTCCGGGTCTGCATCCTCGGGCAGCATGAAGGAGCGCTGGAATCGGTAGCGATTCGATGGTGGGTCCGGCACCGGCGACTCCGCCCCCGCCGCCGCCGCCGGTGACAGCCGAACCTCCGGCGGCTCCGCCGCCTCGCTTGCGGCCCGGGGTGGCATCACCGTAGCGGCGGCGGGAGTCGTGGTGGCGGCGGCGGCGCCGGTCTTGCGCGTACGGCTGCCGGCGATGGTCAGGACACGGTCAGGACTGACCTCCAAGGTGACGTCCTCCTCACTCATGCCTGTACGGCATGTACGGCACGTACGGCACGATATATAACCATGAAGCAGGCAGGCTGCAGGGCTCGGGTAGGTGGGCAGCCGGGCGCGAGGCGAGTCGGACAGGGAGGCTGCGGACTGGTTCTAACGCACGCATATGCGTGGCCCGGCACACCGCAGCGCTCCGCAACTGTCAACAGTATCTTGAATGAATGAAAGGATGAACGTTACAGCGGCGCCACAAGCGAACAGAAAGACGGCTCGAACCTCGGGTGCCGAACCGGACCGGAACCAAGCTGCAACTTGAGCGGACTCGAGCTGAAGGCCGTTCTAGCTGGCCGTTCAACAAGGTTGAACTGATGGTAAGTCAGCATTCAATAGGCCCGCCTGTAACCATCAACCAGGAGCAGCGACACCAAACTCCTTCCCCTCCCCCCTGCTTGTCCAATCCCGAATCCGAATCGCTCCAGACAGATTCCCAGGACAATCCTAATCCGAATCGCGCTGGGCATGATCCAAGGACGACTTACCCAGGCAGTCGGACTGAAGCTCGTAGCGGTCCTCCAGGGTGCGGACATCCACAGGGTGAAGGCGCGGGCTGCGGGCCATCTCCCGCAGTCGGTCGGGTGTGAGCAGGTGGCCCAATACGTCGAGCGGGGTCCCCGCAAGCCCCAGCCCGATGCGCGGAGTGCGCGGGTAGCGAATGGGGCGGCACGGGGTTGGCCCGAAGGTCTGGATGACGAGGGCCTGAGGCTTGAAACCGCCGCGAGCGCGGGTCGCCGAAGGGCTTGGCACGACGACGGGACCGACACCGCTCCGCAGGCATCGACGAGAACTTGAGTGGGAAGAAGTGACGGAACAGATGCTGGATTTCATGGTGGTGGTGGTTGCCATAATGTTCGTGAGATAAAGAGGATGATGCGAAAAGGAACGAGCGGTTGGAGTTGACTAAGGCTTGGAGGAGCTTAGAGATTTGGGTAATACTATGAGAACACCGGTGAAGTGGATTTCTAACGTATGCATTTAATCACATTGGGGATTATGAAGTGCTCTTTTTGCTGCTTCTCGAGAGGCATCGTACGCTCGTTCGACTTCCTTTCGGCCAAACTGGAACAACGTCATTACTTCTAGAAGTTGCTCGTCTGTGCGTCATATGGTTTGAGGCTCAGAGCGCACAGTAAGGTGGAGCCTGGTGGAGTCGTTTTCGCCTCGCAAGATGTGACGAGTGACGACACATGATTGCGAACAGGGCCGAGTTCCAAAGCTTCTTACGAGGCCGAAATATGTTCTTATCATAATCATGAAGGATATTGTGTTGTTTCAGCTGACAAAACAAATCAAGTCAAGAGGTGCTCACGTTCAGTTTTGCGCTCAGAAAGTCGGCTACCGTACCGTAGTACCGTTTGAGGATGCATTGCCGCAGCAGTCCAATAGACACACCTGTATACCATTATCTTTCTATAGATTATTCCAATGTTTAAACATATCTAATAAGCTCACGTCGGCGCCATAATGTTGGATACTAACGCGCACTCTAGCTGAAATTCAAGTGCGCTTTATAAATGTCGATGCTTGAGGCCGTGTTCTGTAACGTCTCTCTTAAATACTCTCATCGTGCAACACACCAGTAGCAAACATGGACATGTTTCACCGGCGGAATAATGAGCTGTCGATTGAAACCGTCCTTCGCGAAATCAGCGTCCCTGCCCAGGACCTCTTGCTTGATGCGTTGCGTCGCTACTACTGCATCTACAATTTTCGAATGGTCTGCAAGGCGTTCCGAAATTTCGTCGACGGCGGGTTACAAGTCTTCAGGCTTACTCCCAGCCCTGTGCACCAGGAGCTGCTCAACGCTGGACAGCACCCCCCCGACCTTCCTCGCTGCCGGGAGTTGGAGATTCACCTGCAAAGCTGGCCCGACACATGGGACACAGCGACGTACGCAGCTGTGCTGCGGCTGTGCGTCCGGAGCTTCCCGTCCCGGCTCCGCGAACGCATAACGACATTGACCGTGACGCGCATCGATTGGTTGCTCAAGGGGGCTTACCTTGCCCTGTCTGGCATCCTCACCTGCCTACCCGCGCTCAAAGAAGTGGATCTGGGATTCTTTGATAGGTCCAGAGAGGAGCCACCGCAGCACGACCTCATGTACGACACGCTGAGCACGCTTCCCCTCCTGGAGTCGCTCTCCGTTCCAGACTTGAGGATCGTGAGGCACCTGGTCAACAGCGGGCGCAACAGGAGCATCAGGCGCCTGGTCTTCAATGAATGGAACCACCTGAGGCTCTTGCCAGATGTGGTCAAGAACCTTACAAGCTTCGAGCAGCTCCGGAGCCTTCGGGTCGACTGCCCTCCAGACGACCCCGGGACGCCGCAGTTGCTGGCCGCCCTGCCGCCCCGCCTGGAGGAGCTAGTGCTGCCCGACTACAGGTTGACTTTGACCTCCGGAACCATTAACACGGTGCAGGTCGCCTTGGGCTCCCCCGCTTCCCAAAGCGCGGATGACTGGGGGCTGCAGCTTCTGGGATGTCGGGCGATGCCCCCGCGGCTGGCACGCGTCACAATCCCGGAACTGTACGTGGCTTCGGAGCCGCTCAGCGTCGGTGCCTTGGCGGAGCTCATGCGCCGCAGCGACGAGGTGGAGTTTGGGCGCCTGTGCCTGGAATGGGACGTGACGGAGGCGGCGATCGAGGGCACACTGCAGCAGCTGGGGCGCTGGCCCGAGAACTTTGAAATCATGATCGACAGCGAGGACTGCGTTTTACACCCGGTGTCAGTGCCCTGGCACGGCGCCCCGTTCTCGGCCCCGAGCAGCTCGCCAGCGCCGACGGGCGGCACCCCGTCGTCGCTGCGCCCACCGTCGCCGTCGGCAGCGCACGCCTGGCCGCAAGCGCAGCCGCCCGGGCAGAGGCGTCAGCCTCTGTGTGACCTCCAGGACCCAGGCAAAGGCGGCGACAGCGTTGCTGGGGGACAATGCAAAGCAGCGGGACTGGAGCTATCGGAGGGGGCGATGGTGGAGGACGACCCTCGAACAGCGGCGGAGCTTGAGGAGGCGTCCAAAGCCATTATGGACAACACCATTGAGCGCTTCCTCGCCGCTTGCCAACAGCCGGAATGCCCGGGCCAGGAGGGCGACATCAGCGGGCATGGCGCCCACGGCTCCGGCGGCGCTTCGACCCGGTTTCTGCTGCTGAGTGGCCCACGGGTCGCGTCGCTGATGACGAGCCGCAGGGAGCTACGCAACTGGCTGCGGGGCGTGCGGAAGCGGGCCAAAGCCATGGTCCCACGATCCGATTGGTGCTTGGACGTGTCCTACGTTGCGTTCCCAAATCAGGGTGCGGTGATGGTGTGCTTTGTTCGCCCGGAGATGGTGGCTGCGTTTGGCGACGTGGCTGTCGGGACTGCTGACGGCGGTGGTGCGGCGGCAGTGCGGCAGGTCGTGGTGCCAGCCGAGCGCGTCGGAGGCAAGTACGCACATCACGTGGACGAGGTCGTGTGCTGCCCCGTAAACCAGGTGCGTCGCGTTCCAAGGGCGGGCCGACGGGTGGAGGTATGGGAGAGCGGAGGGGCCGGCGGGTGGAGGTATGGGAGAGCGGAGGGGCCGGCGGGTGGAGGTATGGGAGAGCGGAGGGGCCGGCGGGTGGAGGTATGGGAGAGCGGAGGGGCCTGCGGGTGGAGGTATGGGAGAGCGGAGGGGCCTGCGGGTGGAGGTATGGGAGAGCGGAGGGGCCGACGGGTGGAGGTATGGGAGAGCGGAGGGGCCGGCGGGTGGAGGTATGGGAGAGCGGAGGGGCCGGCGGGTGGAGGTATGGGAGAGCGGAGGGGCCGGCGGGTGGAGGCAGAAAGCGAAGCGTGCGCACGTCATTGGGGGAAAGCTCTCGAGCCAGAGACGGGTATGTGTGGCAGGGTTAGCTCTTAGCTGTCGCCTTGCTCTGTGGCAGTATGTGCGGTCGGGTGCGTCTTTTGCAAGGGAGGTAAGGGGGTGAGTGTGTTTCAGAGGAAACGAACCGACCTAGTGACTTCGCGATCGTTGTCACCATTTACGTAAAGTGGTGTATTGCGAGTGTGAGCCCAACCTTGTGTCGTAGCTCACCTCCTCGAGCATCCTTGTACTGCAAACTCGTGGAAGGCATCGATCTCCATTTCGAACCGAAGCGACCCGTGGCTCTGCCCGCTGGCCCACCTCCAGGTGATGCAGCGGCTGTGGGACCAGATGTGCACGAGCCCAGCCGGCGGCAGCGGCACCAGCGGCGGCGGCAGCGGCACCAGCGGCGGCAGCGGCACCGGCACCAGCGGCGGCAGCGGCACCGGCACCAGCGGCGGCAGCGGCACCGGCGACACGCGGCGTGTGCTTGCGCGTTTGAGAATGTTGGCGCAGCTGGGCGAGCAGTTCAGTAAGATCATACGTCGTATTGTTCTCTTAGAATGAGTGGACATCGGACGGTTCGGCCGGGCGCTCCTCACCTGGTACGACATCCACCTGGTACGACATCCAGCTGGCCCATCAGTGCGCTGGTCGCCTCTCTTCGTGGCCTGCTGGCGCTTCGCCAGAATTCGGTACCGCGATGATCATAGGGTTTTCAGTCCGTGGAAGCAGCCATCCACGTCGACAAGGTACGGTAGCTGATCGGTTTTCGCGGACGTGGGATGAACTGACGCAGGCCGAGTGGACTCGAGGACACACTGCACAGCCTCGAGGATTGCATCGTGACTTGCATAGGTAAAAAGCCATTTCTGGACTGGGTCTGTCAGGATTGCCTGGTCGCCATCCGTCAGCAGGTTGGGCCATGACTAGGAATGGCCGGGGTGATCTCTCCAGGCGCTGCGTTACGGCTCCACGTGGGTGTGTTGAGCGGGGCCATAGTGGGCCGCCTCCGCCGCCGACGTCACCGACGGGCTCCGGCAGCGGCGCCAGCTCCCCGCATCGACCCTGCCCACCTAGACGGAGGACCGACCGGGTCCCGCGGGGCTCACTGGTTTTTGCGTTACATCGCCCCACAAAGTTGGTTGGTAGAGTTGGTTAGTTGTTCGTTTGTGTGTACGGTGGTCCAGCCACCCATCAGTGCCGGCGCTTCCCTGTGCAGCCATCATTCACATGTGCATGGGAGGGTGGCAGCGGTGCGCATGTGACCGGCGCGGCCGCAATCGCCTATGGGCACCTTGTACTGTGATGGCCGTGCTTCGATCGATCGCGCCAAGTCAGCTGGCCGCTGCCGGGATGGCCATCATGAGACGCGTCGTGGACCTCGGACGTACCGCGGGACCTAGACCGCCGGTTTCGGGGCTGGCTAGTGCGTGTGTGGTGCAATCCTCGTTATTAAACATACCGCATCCTTGGGTCGCAGCGCCAACTAATGCGCCTTGTAGGGGGCTGCACGGCGCTCCTGTGCGGCCACGTACACACGGTACCCTATGGAAACAAACAAATGCTGAGGGGAGACAGCCCGGAGGAGATGCATGAATGCCGTACGCTGTGTTGGACGAGCGAGCGTGGGCTAGCTACCCCGGCACCGTACGTCCTCGCCCTTGTCCGCGTGGAATGTGGGGCCCCTGTGCTTGTACATGTAGAATGAATCAGGTTTTGAAGTGGACCTGAACGTTCGCGTGCTGCATGTATGTTTTTGCAGTGTTGACACGTCCTGGATTGACACGTCCTGGAAATCTCCGCTGCGTTTCGGGGCTGGCGGGCTTTACCGCGAGGGTTGAGCCATGAGCGCTCGTTGAGCCTTGAGCCTTGAAACCCTAGAGCCTTGAAACCCGCCGCCAGCATCCAGCCTGTTTGCAAATAAAGCTCTGAATGCAGTAAACGCAGTCGACGCCGTCGAGAGCCTTGGAAGTGGCATCGCACTGCTGCGCCCAACCAGATACCGTCCCGACCAACATCGGAAGTAGCGCCAGGCACGGAACCCAGGTCGCGCACCTCGCTCCGGAACCCAGGTCGAGCACCTCGCTCCGGAACCCAGGGCTCCACCCCGCTCCGGAACCCAGGCCGCTCACCCCGCTCCGGATCCCAGGTCGCGCACCTCGCTCCGGAACCCAGGTCGAGCACCTCGCTCCGGAACCCAGGTCGAGAACCTCGCTCCGGAACCCAGGTCGCTCACCCCGCTCCGGAACCCAGGTCGCTCACCCCGCTCCGGAACCCAGGTCGCGCACCTCACTCCGGAACCCAGGTCGCGCACCCCGCTCCGGAACCCAGGCCGCGCTCCTCACTCCGGAACCCAGGTCGCGCACCTCGCTCCGGAACCCAGGTCGCGCACCTCGCTCCGGAACCCAGGTCGAGCACCTCGCTCCGGAACCCAGGTCGAGCACCTCGCTCCGGAACCCAGGTCGAGCACCTCGCTCCGGAACCCAGGTCGAGCACCTCGCTCCGGAACCCAGGGCTCCACCCCGCTCCGGAACCCAGGTCGCTCACCCCGCTCCGGAACCCAGGTCGCTCACCCCGCTCCGGAACCCAGGTCGCGCTCCTCACTCCGGAACCCAGGTCGCGCTCCTCGCGCCGAAACCCAGGTCACGCACCTCGCTCCGGAACCCAGGTCGCGCACCTCGCTCCGGAATCCAGGTCACGCACCTCGCTCCGGAACCCAGGTCGCGCACCTCGCTCCGGAACCCAGGTTGCGCTCCTCGCTCCGAAACATACGCCAACGAAAGGCCATCGTGTGAGCAGCCAGCAAGCCAGCCAGCCGGAAGGTTCACCACATCAGCCTTGTCCTGTTGTCCAGGTGATGTGAGGTGCGGTGGCCGCAAGATTAGGACCAACAAGGACGCATAGGTCACGCAAGCGCCGACAAGCGCAAGCAGCTGGACACCCACCGAGAATGTGGCGTCGTGCCATCCCGCGCCCTCCGCCAGAACAATGACGAGCTGGCAAAGCCCGTGCGCAACATTGAGGCTGTTGACAGCCAAGAACAGCGAATAGGAAACAAATACAACCCCGTGCCGAATTGCCGCACCGGCCGAAGCGGCGGGATGTACTTGAAGCCCGCATGGCCGCCGCCCGCGTCCGACAGGGCCTTAGCCGTCTGGGGGTGCGTGTCCGCCCTGGACCGCCGCGCGCAGTGCTCGGTCCTTGTCCTCCTTGGGCACATCCGCGCAGGCGTGCAGGATCAGCCGCACTGACTCCAGCTGGCCTGTGGACGCGGCAGCAACCCGCGCGTCGCCACGCACGTCCGGCGGCTTGGCCACCTCCATCAGCGCATTGAGCACCTCCAGGTGCCGTTCTGGGCCGACGTCGTGAAGGCCGAGCCGCCGCTGCAGCTCACATGCGCCCGCCGCGATCAGCAGTCGCACCACCTCCAGGCGCCCACCCTCGGCCGCATATAACAGGGCATTCCTTGTGACGTACGGTTGCGCCTCGGCCGCCAGCAGCCGCCGCCACACGACCGAGACAGCGCCGCGGCTCGCGGCCGGCCACAAGGCTTCAAGCTGACGTCCGGCCGCATCCGCGCCCTCGCCCAGCAGCAGCACCTCCACCATGTCGTCCTTGCCCCTGCGACCAATGAGCAAGGAAGGGACACACACACACACACACACAAGTCGTGTCTCTCGGTTTATTTTAACACACACAGTAAATGGCAGGTTTTGGTAGGTACACGGGCCTGGGCGGTTCTGGGTGGGTTTCTCATTGAACACACACGCAGAACCAGCATGGGCCCATGGCTGGGAGGCACCGCTGTAGCGGCATGTACGGCAGCCCTGAGCCAGTTGACTGTATCCCCTCAGAAGAGCGACGGATAAGGAAATCTGCCGTGTTTCCATGGGCCAAAGACGGATGAGCGTTGGCCGAATGAAAGACGGCTGACTTGGCGACAGCATTCACTCGAAACAAAATCAGACAGCAAGGGGCCCCTGACGGAAGGTACCCTACCCCGGGGTCTTACGGAAGGAGAGACCGGAGCACCGGACGCCCTTCAGACGGCAAATGCGTACGACGATATGGGGTTCGTAGATGGGCTGGCCGGCTCCAAAACAATTGCGGACAATCAGATATGATAGGGAAGATTGCTGGGGTCCTTAGCGCGCGGTGCAGTGAAAAAGTGACCTGACCCGGTGCATTGTCCACGTGCACACCGTCGCGCCACGCTTGCGGCACCCAGCCATTAAGATATTGTAATGGTACCTGGTGAATGCCCAGCGCGGCTATGTAACTCACAGCCCCGGCCTATGCTGATGACATCACGAAGTCAACCGTCAAAGGACTGTGCTGGTTGTGACGACGCGGTCGAGCAAGGGTGTGTCATCTAACGTGTGGATAAAATACGTCTGCCAGATGCTTACTCAGGCCCCCAGTCTGCGTTCGATAAACCTCTTGTACTGCCGATGGCGGTTCACTACGGAAACCTCGCTCTAATTACCGGGTGGATATGAATACACGTACTTTTGTACGGTGTATATGAGAAAAAACACCGGTACCTGGAGGGTGCTCCCCGGATATAAGTAGGCCGTTCAAGGCCGCGGATTTCCCAGAGAGTGACTGAAGGGCAACCCAATTATATCCATAATATTGGCTATTCAATGGCTAACTTGGGCGGTAAACCGCCTATGGCTTGGGGGCATCAACCCTCGTCCGACGACGGGCCCCCCGAACGAGCACCGGGACAATTTTGTTACAAGTGATTTCCGTTCCGTCGGCCGAAGTTCTGGCAGACTCCAGCGCTACTCTGCCAGCCGTGCAAGGATCCAACGCTACTTTGCCCGCCGTGCAAGGATCCACATAAACGTAACGTTCATTCATTCAGTCATTCATAAACGAGTGGCAGGCACCCTGGTAAACCCCGTTTACCCCACAAATGGAAACACGTGCACCACGGGTCACAGCTACGACCATGCCGCCAGTGCGTTGCCCAGCCACTTACAAAGCCGACGCCAAAAGCAGGGGCAGGTGGAGAATCTTCGTGTGCGGCTGTGAGCCCCGGCAAGCCTCCATAAGGCCCCGTACCAAATCCACGGAACCAAACCCGACGGCGCCCACCAGCGCGCAAGACTCTGCGATATCGATATCCAGTGCCTCGCCGCTCCGCTTCTGCATTGCCATCTCCACGATACCATTGAGGTCCGCATCCGTGACCTCGTCGTGGCGCAGCGCACCCATGAAAAATCAATGCGGGGTAGTGTCATTGAAGGGGAACTCCACGCGCTCATCGCCACCTGCCGCCGCCACCTCCGCCAGCAGGTACTGTACGACACCGCCATGGCCGTGGAACGCCGCCGCGTGAAGCGCGGCGTGCGTCACCTGCGCGCCCCGGCGCATCAGGTGCTGCACCACCCGCAGGTGCCCGGCCGCCGCGGCCTGCTGCATGAGCCTCTCGACCTCGTTGGATGGGGAGTAGGGGCAGCGGGCGGCGCCCGCGGCCGCCTCAAGCGCCCCAAGCAAGTCCAGCGCCACGTCATCACCGGTGCGGCCCTCCGCCGACGCCAGGGCGATGACCGTCCGGAGGATGCTGCCGCGATCGTACAGCTTCAGCGGCGCCGCCTGGCCGAAGGTGGCGATCATGTGACGGCAGGCGCCGTCGTGTTGCAGCACGGCGGACCGCCAGGCGGATCGCAGCGCTTGACAGGCCGCGTAGGCGCCCCAGGCACCGCTTCCTTTTTCCGTCAGCACGCGACCCAAGAGACCCTCTGGGAGTTGTTCGAGCATGGACGATGGCCTTCGTTGCCCAGTTCAGAAGGGACCGACGCCCACCGAACCACATACCTAACACCACACATTTAACCTGTGGGCGAGGAAGCCCATCCATCTATCTTTTGCTGCGATGACGAGGCAACCCTCCAGTTCGATACCGCTGTTGGCACCCGCGACGTGGTTCCGTGTGTCCCGGTGAGGCGCGGGGTGGTGGTTGAGCCAGCGAACCGGGGGCCAACGCACCCAAGCCGTGTGGGGGCATCAGCCTCATCCGCATTCGCAACCCGTCAGCCGCATCCGCAACTGCTCCCCCTGCCCTCAGCGTGGCACCATCTTGTACGCGACCACGCAAGCGCAGATGAAGTGAAACAGCTGATGACCGACCGAGGACGCGGCGTCGTGCCAATCCGCGCGCTTCGCCAGAGTGTGGACGAGGTTGCGAAGCCCGGACGTCAGGTGGAAGAGGCGGAAGGCCGCGCACGCCACCGGGGAAATCAAGGCCGCCCACGTTACGAAGGGTCGCGCGATGAAATCCGCGCCCACCATCAACGCATCAAGTGGTGGGCGAGCAGGCGAATGCAGTACACGAACAAACTGACAATAAGGAGCGACAGGGTCTCTGAGATCAGCCAATTGACAAAGGGCCGCATCGGCCGAAGCGGCGGGATGTAATTGAAGCCCACGAAGCCGCCCGCGTCCGATAGGGACCTTGCCGCCTGCGAGTGCCGGCCCTGGACCGCCTCGCGCAGTGCTTGGTCCTTGCAGTTCTGGGGCACATTCGCGCAGGCGCGCAGGATCAGCCGCACTGCGTCCAGCTGGCCTGTGGACGCGGCGGCAACCAGCGCAGCGCCACACGCTTGCGGGGGCTTGGCCACCTCCATCAGCGCTTTGAGCACCTCCAGGTGGCCGTTCTGGGCCGACCTCGTGAAGGCCGCGCCGCCGTGGCAGCTCACATCTGCGCCCGCCGCGATCAGCAGTCGCACCACCTCCAGGCGCCCACCTGCGGCCGCACAGACCAGGGCCGTGTCTTTTGTTACGGCGTCAACGCCCGCCGCCAGCAGCCGCCGAACGACCAAGATAGCGCCGCGGCAAGCGGCCGGCCACAAGGCTTTAGGCTCATGCCCGGCCGCATCCGCGCCCTCGCCCAGCAGCAGCACCTCCACCATGTCGTCCTTTCCCCTGCGACAAAAAATGCAAGGAACCAAGAAGCACGTGTGCGCAGAGAGCAGCATGAGCCCGTGGCTGGGAGGCACCGTCGAAGCGGCATGTACGACAGCCCGGAGCCAGCTGATTGCATCCCCTCAGAAGAGCGACGGATACGGAAATCTGCCGTGTTTCCATGGGCCACGGACGGATGAGCGTTGGCCCACTGAGTTAAGGCGGACTCGACGGCAGCATTTCCGTAGGCTAAAGCTCTGGCGGCGTCCAGCGCTATCTTGCCAACCCTGCAAGGATCCCCAGCAAAGAGGGGCTGGCACCTGGCAGGCACCCTGATAAACCCCGTCTACCCCACAAATGGAAACACGTGCACCACGGGTCACAGCTGCGACCATGCCGCCAGTGCGTTGCCCAGCCACTTACAAAGCCGAAGCCAAAAGCAGGGGCAGGTGGAGAATCCTCGTGTACGACGGTGAGCCCCGGCAAGCCTCCATAAGGCCCTGTACCGAGTCCACGGCACCGAACCCGACGGCGCCCACAAGCGCGCAAAACGCGGCGATATCGACGTCCAGGGCCTCGCCGCTCCGCTTCTGCATTGCCATCTCCACGATACCATTGAGGTCAGAATCCTTGGCCTCGCCGTTTTCCAGCACGAACTTGGCAAATGCCCACTTGGTTGGGTCATCAACGGGGAACTCCACGCGCTCATCGCCACCTGCCGCCGCCACCTCCGTCAGCAGGTACTGGACGACATCGCCATGGCCGTGGAACGCCGCCGCGTGAAGCGCGGCGTGCGTCACCTGCGCGCCCCGGCGCATCAGGTGCTGCACCACCCGCAGGTGCCCGGCCGCCGCGGCCTGCTGCATGAGCCTCTCGACCTCGTTGGATGGGGAGCAGGGGCAGCGGGCGGCGCCCGCGGCCGCCTCAAGCGCCCCAAGCAAGTCCAGCGCCACGTCATCACCGGTGCGGCCCTCCGCCGACGCCTGGGCGATGACCGTCCGGAGGATGCTGCCGCGATCGTACAGCTTCAGCGGCGCCGCCTGGCCGAAGGTGGCGATCATGTGACGGCAGGCGCCGTCGTGTTGCAGCACGGCGGACCGCCAGGCGGATCGCAGCGCTTGACAGGCCGCGTAGGCGCCCGAGGCACCGCTTGCTGCTTCCGTCAGCACGCGACCCAAGATACCCTCTGGGAGTTGTTCGAGCATGGACGATGGCATTTGATGCGTCCAGCAGATTTGATAATCGAAATAATGACCCGCGGGACCGACGTCCGAAAAGGAAGGGAAGATCAGGAGCGCATTTTAATGACTGCAAGGGCTGTTCAATTTATATAGGAGCATTAAAATATTTCAACGCGTCTCAAGTGATTTACTTTGCCGCTTCCGATAGTACGGCGTCGCTGGACGCATTTGGTGTGCTGTTTAGATGTTCCTGGACGCGTTGAATCATTTCACAATCGAAGTATCAACCTGAAATATTGCAGGGCGAAATTTGTTGGTTATGGTGATCCATCATATTTTGAATTGCGAACATGGCCGTGCTTGTCTGCACTGGATGACCTGAAATCGTATATTCGCCCCGCAGCTTTGCATGAATCGGTGCACTCTTATGTCTTCCACTCGAAGTAGCCTGATGTAGACCTTTGCAGGATGACTGGGCTTGCAGCGAAACTCGCTCAGCGGCAGGAAGGAGTCCGAGCAACGCGCACCAGAGCTTGTCCGACGGCCCGAAGGGCCGTTTTGAACGAACGGCTAAAGGCCCGTTCGTCTGACCGGACAAACGAAACGCCGGCCGAAGGCCGGCGTTCGTCCACCAGCCAAACGAATGACCCGAACACCAACCCGTTCGTCCGGCAAAACGAGCAAAGCCATTGATTTGAGCTCTGGTGGCGAGACCGGGCCGTCTTCCGCTGGTCCACCGATGCGGTCAGCCCGGAAGCCGACAGCAGAAGACCGTGCTCGGGCCGAGAAGCCCAAATCGTTGTCGACACCGAAGGATAAGAAGCCCGTTGGCCGTACTACCCGTTGGCCGTTTGCTGATCCTCCTTGACACTGCTTGTTTGCTGGTCCCCCTTGACACTCTGATGCGGCGCGTTGTGCAGCTTGACCTTGCGCGGTCAGCTCGGCACATCGCTCGACAACGTGTGAGCGGCGCAAGTATGAGAGGAGGGGACCGCCGACCTCCGTCCGCACAGCCACGTCCTCCAGCCCGCAAGGTCAAGGTCCAATCCCGTGCTTGGAGGTTGGAGCCCGAGTGCGCCGGCTGAGCGGCCCCGCCAGTCAGCGACCACGGCATCACTCACTACGTAGCGCGACGTGTCCTGCACCCACCCAGGGCCTTCGCCCCCCGCAGCGAGCCACCCCATGGGAACCTTGTGACCGTCTCCACGTTTCCGCTAAACTTGCGATGCACTACTACCCGTGCTAGCCCCGAAACCGGCGGTCTGAGCCCGCGGTACATCGAGGTCCACGACGCGTCTCATTATGACCATCCCGGCAGCGGCCAGCTGACTTGGCGCGATCGATCGAAGCACGGCCATCACAGTACAAGGTGCCCATAGGCGATTGCGGCCGCGCCGGTCACATGCGCGCCGCTGCCACCCTCCCATGCACATGTGAATGATGGCTGCACAGGGAAGCGCCGGCACTGATGGGTGGCTGGACCACCGTACACACAAACGAACAACTAACCAACTCTACCAACCAACTTTGTGGGGCGATGTAACGCAATCAGTCAGCCCCGCGGGACCCGGTCGGTCCTCCGTCTAGGTGGGCAGGGCCGATGCGGGGAGCTGGCGCCGCTGCCGGAGCCCGTCAGTGACGTCGGCGGCGGGGGTGGCCCACTATGGCCCCCTCAACACACCCACGTGGAGCCGTAACGCAGCATCTAGAGAGATCGCCCCGGCCATTCCTAGTCATGGCCCAACCTGCTGACGGATGGCGACCAGGCAGCACGGGCAGTCCTAACAGACCCAGTCCAGAAATGGATTGTAACCAATGCAAGTTACGATGCAATCCTCGGAGCTGCACAGTGTGCAGTCGAGTCCAGTCGCCCTGCGTCAGTTTATCCCACGTCCGCGATACCCGATCCGCTGCGGTAGCTTGTCGTCGTGGATGGCTGCTTCCACGGACTGGCGACCCCACGACCCGTCGCGGCACCGATTTTTGGCAAAGCGCCAGCGGTCTGTGAAGAGAGGCGACCAGCGCCCTGATGGGCTGGATGTCGTACCAGGCGAGGAGCCCGGCCGAACCATCCGATGTCCACTCATTCCAAGTTGACAATACGGCGTATGATATTACGGTACTGCGCGCCCAGCCGCACCAGCAAGCTCAATCGCGCAAGCACACGCCGAGCATCGCTGCCGCCGCTGGTGCCGCTGCCGCCTGCGGGGCTCGTGCACATCTGGTCCCACAGCCGCTGCATCACCTGGAGGTGAGCCAGCGGGCAGAGCCACGGGTCGCTTCGTTTCGAAATGGCGATCGATGCCTTCCACGAGTTTGCAGTACAAGGATGCTGGAGGACGTGAACTATGACACAAGGTTGCGCTCGCTCGCACTTGCCGTACACCACAAATCATCGGCAATATGTAGACAACCGGTCAATCTGCCTCAGCGGTAGTTCCACAATTTCGAGTTCGTTTCTTCTAAAATACACTCATCTGCCTTTACATGCAAAAGACGTCCCGTCCCGCCCCGACGGCGCCTACGGCCACAGAGTAAGCGGCAGCTGACCCTGGCGCACGTATCCGCCGGCTAGAGAGCTACCCCCAAATGACATGCGCACGCTGTGCTTTCTGCTCCGCCCGCCTCCACCCGCCGGCCCCTCCGCTCTCCCATACCTCCGACCGTCGGCCCGCCCTTGGACCGTGACGCACCTGGTTTACAAGGCAGCACGTAACTTCGTCCACGTGATGTGCGTACTTGCCTCCGACGCGCTCGGCTGGCATCACGACCTGCCGCATCGCTGCCGCCGCACCACCGCCGTCGGTATTCCTGACAGCCACGTCGCCGAAAGCAGCCACCATCTCTGGGCGAACAAAGCACACCAGTACCGCACCCTGCTTTGGGAACGCAACGTAGGACACATCGATGCACACGTCGGGCCTTGGGACCATGGCTTTGGCCCGCTTCCGCACGCGCCGCAGCCAGTTGTGTAGCTCCCTGCGGCTCGTCATCAGCGACCTGTCCCGTGGGCCACTCAGAAGCAGGAACCGGGTCGAAGCACCGCCGGAGCCGTGGGCGCCATGCCCGCTTGTGCCGCCCACCCGGCCCGGGCATTCCGGCTGTTGGCAATCGGCGAGGAAGCGCTCAATGGTGTTGTTCATGACGGCTTTGGACGCCGCTTCCAGCTCCGCCTCTGTTCAATGGTCGTCCTCCAACATCACCCCCTCTGATAGCTCCAGTCCCGCTGCCTTGCGCTGAACCCCGTAATCGCTGTCGCCGCCTTTGCCTGGGTCCTGGGGGTCGCACAGAGGCTGACGCCTCTGCCCGGGCGGCTGCACTTGCGGCCAGGCGTGCGCTGCCGACGGCGACGGTGGGGGCAGCGACGACGGGGTGCAGCCCGTCGGTGCCGGCAAGCTGCTCGGGGCCGAGAACGGGGCGCCGTGCCAGGGCACTGACAGCGTTATTACATAGTAATCCTCGCAGTAGATGTCGAACCTCTCGGGCCAGCGCCCCAGCTGCTGCAGTGTGCCCTCGATCGCCGCCTCCGTCACGTCCCACTCCAGGCTCAAGCGCTCAACCTCCACCTCGTCGCTGCGGCGCATGAGCTCCGCCAAGGCACCGACGCTGAGCGGCTCCGAAGCCACGTACAGTTCCGGGATTGTGACGCGTGCCAGCCGCGGGGGCATCGCCCGGCATCCGAGAAGCGGCAGCATCCACTTATCCGCGAATTGGGAAGCGGGGGAGCCCAAGGCGACCTTCACCGTGTTAATGGTTCCGGAGCTCAAAGTCAACCTGTAGTCGGGCAGCATCAGTTCCTCCAGGCGGGGCGGCAGGGCGGCCAGCAACTGCGGCGTCCCGGGGTCGTCTGGAGGGCAGTCGATTCGAAGGCTCCGGAGCTGCTCGAAGCTTGTAAGGTTCTTGACCACATCTGGCAAGAGCCTCAGGTGGTTCCATTCACTGACGACCAGGCGCCTGATGCTCCTGTTGCGCCCGCTGTTGACCAGATAGCTCAAGATCCTGAAATCCGGACCTGCGAGCTCCTCCAGGCAGGGAAGCGTGCTCAGCGTGTCTCACATGAGATCGTGCTGCGGTGGCTCCTCGCTTACTTCAGCAAGGAGTTCCGGATCCACATTTTTTAGCGCGGGAAGGCAGGTTAGGATGCCAGACAGAGCAAGGCAAGCCCCCTTGGGCATCTCATCGACGTACGGCACGGTCAATGTTGTTATGCGTTCACGGAGCCGGGACGGGAAGCTCCGGACGCACAGCCGCAGCACGGCTGCGTACGTCGCTGTGCTCCACCCCAGCCATCTCTGACGTTCGATTTGTAACTCTCGGCAGCGAGGAAAGTCTGGGGGATGCTGTCCAGCGTTGAGCAGCCCCTGGTGCGCAGGGCTCGTGAAGACTTGTAACCCGCCGTCAACAAAACTTCGGAAGGCCTTGCAAACTAGTCGACATTTGTAGACACCGGACTTGTCACGCAATGCTTCAAGCAAGACATCCTGGACGCTGATCTCGCGAAGAACGGTCTCAATCGACACCTCGCTCCGCCGGTAACACCTGTCCATACCTGCTATATAATATTGGGGCAGTATCGAAGGTGAACGTTACAGAGCAAGCCCGCAAGCATTGGTTTTCAAATGTTCGAGGATTGCAGCTACGTACGGTATGCGTAAGGCGTCACTAACGCAACGACTAACGAACCTAACTACGGCACTATGTGCCACAGTGTGATCCGTAAATAACCTGAAGTATATCAGATACATATATTCAAATAATTGTTTACGGCAGTGCATCGTTGTATGTACAACTCTGATAAAACTACTCTTTCCACTAACCGTCAACAGATTGACCGTTTCCGAAAGTTGGCTCGAACCCCATACCCCAAAAAGGCCAAAGCGTCGTGAATCCATTGTCGGGGAAGTGGCATGGCACACGAATACAGCAGCGCTTAGGGAGTTTTACTTGCGCAACAGCAGCTGATCGTATTCAGTACATTAGCTGGTACGTACATACCTGTGCGGCAAGATGTCGCATCTAGTTCAACCCCGCCTGTCTCACCTACCCGTGTACCCGAGTGGCAGGTCTCGTGGGGACGACCCCTCAACACCCGCTCAAGGCGCTTACCACACAGACGAATCACGCCAAATCGAGCTTCAAAATAATCGACAGGTTTAAATGACGGCCTCTGTTCTCCAGCCTCCGTCAAACGCTGCCGCCTCTGAACGTGCGCCCTGCTGACCGACCCTCTGAAATAATCCTCCTCATCGTCGATGACCCGGGGGATCCACCGTAACATCCATAGTAACGAATAAGGATCGTCGACCAATGCAGTCGCACCCATCCTGACCGACTGTGTTGTGACCACGCAGCCCGATCTCCTACCAGACTCGAGAGGATATACACGCAGGATGTGGGGCCTGTGGGGCCTTTCAAAGGAGGCCCAAGATCGACACCGCAGGTGAAGCCACCACGTCCACAAACAAACTGCACAAACATGACAAAAACGGGTGGGCCCCAACACGATCACACCTAAAACACGTAAACGGTACTTACCAGAGGAACGCAGTACAAGAGCAAGCGGCAAAAAAACGCGCCACCATCTGCGCACCATGCAAATAAATCGGGGCGAAACAAGCGCACACTGATCGCATGAAGCCCGCCGCTGTTGGATTGCATTGGTGTGGCGGCAGATGGCAGCTGTGGGGGTTGGAGCGCTGCTGGGCTGTCCATCGCTCGTCGGCCACAGGCGCACAGGGGACCGCCAGTCCGTCCGGCAGGGCGTACTGCTCGGCCAGGAAGCGCTGTACGGTGGTACGGTAGTACGGTGGTACTGTGGAACGCCGCCTGCGCCTCGGCACCATGCCAGGCCTGCTGGGCGTCCGTCCTGCGCTAGCTGCGCCACCGTCATCTGCAAGCGGCTAGTGCGGCGCGGCGGGTCCGGTCCCGGGGGGAGGCGGAGAGGGGCCTCATGCGCATGTGTGTGTGTGGTGGTGGGGGGGTGAGTCCAGGAACGTCCAAAGTAATCTTGCGGTTTGTTTAAGCAAGAAGCCTGGGTGCGTGGAGTCGATGTCGAACCGCTTCGGCCAGCGCCTCAGAACCCCCCGGGTGCTCTTGAGCCACGTATGTCTACGTGGCTGCAGGTAGGCACCTCGACCGCATCACTGTGGCTGTACTGCGTCACGACAGTATCAACCGCTCCAGTGGCTGCAGTGGCTGCAGTGGCTGCAGCGCATGGCACACGGGATCCCGTACGCCGCGTCGCATCGCATCTTCTTCGCCACTGCTAACCGTGCATCCCTCGGGTCCGCTGTAACGTTCATTATTCATTCATTCATGTTCGGCTATCAAGCCCCTGACCGTACCGATCAGAGCTACAGGCAAGTCACCTCCGGTCAGTCGTTCTTAAGGGGTCCCCTGCATGGGTTTGCGCATTCGGCCCGCACGGATATTCTGCATCCGTGTGGAGAGTCAATGGGTTGCTTCCGACCCCTACCGCTTTTGGTCCCAAAGGTACGTCAGGCCATCGCCATTAGCTCCGATGCCTTTTGTCATTGGATAGGAATGAGTGTTATGAGGCTGCCTACCTACTGAACACTGGCGGGCCCTGTGGACGTTGGGGTTTACGCCGTTTTACGCAAAGGGTTTACGTCAGACCGACAATTGTTTTGCCTGCACAATCCGCCAGACATGGAGAAGGAATTACAAACGCAGAGTGCGCCTGCGCGCACTGCGAAAGCGTGTAATAGCGAAGCGAGGAAAAGCGAAAACCTGTCCAACGGTTGTACGGTTAGTCGTTGGCTAGGACTCGAGCGTTGAGCCGTTGGTTGCCGCTGGAGCCGCTCAACTTGAGCATATCGGAAATCGGAGTTAAGTTTGCGACCATCCTACTCAGGGATAGCAGAACGTGGCAATTATTTCAACTTTTAAATTGAAGTGCTCGCTGTCCGATTTTGACTCTTGTGCGACAGCCTTGATGAATATTTAAATGAAAAGACAGGCGAATGTTTGTATTACCATCGAAGATGTCCTTCGCGAGCTCAGCGTTCCCGCGCAAGAGTTCCTGGTGGACCAGCTTCGCGACCATGTTGGCTTCAACAACTGCCGCCTCGCCTGCAAGGCGTTCCGCAACCTCATCCGTGGCTGCATTCGCCACATGAACCTGGAGCTGCAGCCCGTTCACAAGGAGCTGCTGGAGGCCGGCCACCTCCCACCCGCGCTGCCCCGCTGCCGGTCGCTGACCTTGACGCTGAGCAGCTTGGATGGCTGCGACTCTGAGATGTACTGCACCTTGCTGATGCTTATACTTCGAAAGATGCCGGCGGACACCCGAAGGCGAATCACCTCATTGTCAGTCAAGGCGGGCCTTGTCACCTCGTCAGGCCCTGTCCTGGCAGTCACGTCGGTGCTCTCCTGCCTCTCGGCGCTCCTGGAGGTTGACCTGGCATCCGTCTACAGTCAGCGAGGCGAGGAGCTGCAGCGGGAGCTACTGTACGACTCGCTGGCGGCCCTGCCGTCCCTGGAGACACTGGCGTTGTCTGGTCTGGAGTTCATCAAGCGCCTTGACGCGCGGGAGGCTGCTCCAGCTGCAGTGCCGCTGGCGAGCTCCCACGCCCGTGCCGGTGCCAGCGCAGGCGGCGACGTCCTCGGCGGCGCAGCCAGTTTCAGCAACCTCAAACGCCTGAGTCTATATGGGTCCAGCTCATGCCCCCTGCCCAAGGACATGGCACTCAGGCTGTCGCGCCTGTCGCAGCTCGTGAAGCTGGACGTGAGCGACTACTGCGTAGACAGGTCCGGCTTGCCGTTCCTGCTGACCCACATGCCTCCCAGACTTGAAGAGCTGGTGCTGCCGCAGTGCTCTCTAACCCTCCGCTCCGGAACCATCGTGACGGTGTGTGTCTTCACGATCGTCACCGAGGAGTTTGACGAGGCCTGGGTGACCGACCTCCTCCGCTGCAGTGCCTTGGGGCCCCGCCTGAGTGAGATCACAATGCCCAGTGTAACCATTTACCACACACGACCTCTCTGTGCCGAAGCGCTGGTTGAGTTGCTGGGTCGAAGCGACAAGGTGCGTGTGGAGTGCATCAACCTCTTTGGAGACACGACGGCGGCAAACCTAGTGGATACCCTGGAGGTGCTGGGCGCCTGGCCGGACAGGTTTGACGTCACTCTGTGCCGTCCGGGCGACATCATTGAATTCTGGTCACTCGAGGTGCCCTGGCGGGGCCGGCGCATTTCGCCAGGGCTGCTGTCACCAGTTCCACTGCCGCCGCTGGCTCTGCCGTCGCAGCCACCGCCGTGGCAGGGGCAGGCGACGGCGGCAGACGGTGTCGAGCAGCTGCCGCCAGCCCATGAGGCAGCGGCGTCCCCAATTCGGCCACCCGCCGCACCGACATTACAGCAGCAGCAGCAACAAGTCCAAGCGGTGCGCAACCCCGCAGTCAAGCCCGAGAGCGGTGCCAGACCATATGCCGCGCAAGATGCTGTAGAAGTCGTGGTCAGCGTGCTGGAGCCGGTGGGTGGGGCTGAGTGGACGGTGGGGGACTTGCTCCTGGTGCAGTTGATAACGATATAAAATCAGGATATCTGGCCTCGGCAATGCCTCAAACCGGTAAAGGCCGGGTGTGGGCTGGCCCGATCAGCATTGGGCGGTCTAGGCACTCATAGAATTCAGCAGGTTGCGAGTACCTGACCTGGACGTTCAGAAAAGGAGCCCGTCCCATGAATGCACTCCATGAATCATTGTATGTTGCAGCGGGCCCCATCGCGAGTTCGGTTGTTCCGCAATGGGGCACCTCCCAATTGGCTTTTGTGCGGGTGGTTGTGCGCGTGTTCCAGGACTTCCTAATTACCAGCCGCCTTCCCTTGTGCATCACAGCACGCCGCACCCATCCAACCTCTTGCCTGTCGGCCGTTTCCAATCCGCCGCAGGAATTCCAACGATTGTGGGGGCAGCTCTGCGGGGAGGTCACGGCTGTTGCCGCGGGGGCCGGCGCCGGCGCGGGCTGCGGCGGCAGCAGCGACGGTGGGAGAGGCGGCGTCGATGACAGCCTTGCTGTGGTGTCCCTGCTGCGGATGATTCGCATGACCGCGTGCCTTCAGCGCCTGATTCATTACGGTAACCATTTTACAAGCTAATTGCCCGTACTGCTGTACCTTGCGCCACACACAGCGTGGTTGAATTTGTGGTTGTATGTATATTCATAGGCGCCGAGGCAATAGTGCGTGGCTTGCAAGGCATAGGGGCCTGCTGGGGCTTGCCCTGATATACATCGTTGATCCCTTTTCGGGTCCGCTGTAACGTTCATTCCTTCGTAAGGGCGCCAGGCGCGTGTGTGGTTGGCTGCGTGAAACGGATGCGTCTCAGCTTGCTCATTACAAACGAATGCACTTGGCTTGACAGCGGATGTCGACCTGAACCCCATCATCAGTGTCTGCGAGAGCCCTACTTGCGGTCGACGCGCGCGCTGGGGGCGGTCCTGTTGGCGCGCCCTGCGGGTCGCGGTCGCTGTGTTAAGGCGTTGGACGAGATGGCTTGGGGCCCGGATAGGGCGGGGAGGGAGCGCTTGGGATGGGCGGTTGGGGCCCTGATCCTGGCTTCCGGGGACCACCAAGCCGACTCCAGGGAACCCGGGCACATGCCAACGATCTGGGCGGTGTGAAAGGACCACCGGGTTGGCTGCTGAGTGGACTGTGGAGTGGCGGACGAAGATGTACTTGACACAGCCCGCTGGATTTCATGTGTCCAGAGTTCTCACCAGATGTAGGGGCGGGAGCAGGATCTATTAAAGAGTGCCTTACACAGGTGACGACAACAAACAATCGACGTTTCCTCACCGGAAACGAAACAATGCGATCACCGGAAACGAAACAATGCGACCGGACCCGTTTTGTTTACAACTTAAAGGATCCACATTGTGGACTGTCAAGGCAAACGCACGATTACTGCGGGGAAGGATGTGATCCACCGCTCGTCCATCTGTCAGCCAGCGGTTCAAATCAATGGCCGCGAAAATCGCAATCTTTGCACACACCCTAACTATCTATCTATCTATCGGAAATGCCGTGCAAGCCGGGGTTGTGCGGCTACCGGCGAATCGTTCGACGCATTGGCGTATGCGTCACGTGTCTGTTCTGGCCACCGGCAGTAGTACGGCATGTATGTACGACAGGTATCGCCGACACAACCGCAACCGCATAGAAATAGCACACCTGCTGCTCAACGTCCATCCAGCACCGTTACATGAACCATGAAGGACGTCGTTGATGAATATCCAGGATCCATAGCGCCTCATTGCACGGCCCAGCCCGGCAATGCACTTCTTAGTGATCTGGCGACTCATCATGACTCATCATCCGGGGTGCATCTGAACGACGCCGCCTCGCCGCCGCCCAGCCACACTCCGGCGCGCCCGAGACCAGGACCGTCCATCGTCCATCAGAGCAGCCAGCAGCCAGCACGGCATGCATGGCTTGTTCTGTCTACGCGCGAACTGGAACAAAACGCCAGCTCCCGAATCGTCGGTCATCAATCGTCCCGCGGTGAGACACTGGCCGTGCGTGCGCCCTTGGGCTTACGGCTCGTAGGGGTAGTTCGTCCCATCGTACAGGTATGGGGGTATGCGCCCCCAACCATGGCAGCAATAGCAGCAGCAGCAGCGAAACCCTGTACAGCAGATTCCTATGTCACCAGAATCCTATGTCACATGATGTGTATGTACGACACCTGCTGGGACAACCCGATTTAAGAACACGTGACTGCTGACTGAATGCCGAACACGCTCATGAAGGAGAAACCAGAGTTTCCTACATACATACCATCGACCGCCTAGCTAGCCGCCATCGCGCCGATTAGCCACCCACCAGCTATACCAACCGTCGACCGACCTCCAACGGCATGCACACCATGTTTCGGCAGCAGCGACGACGTCTCTTATGGGCTGACCAACCGGCCCGCCCGAATCCTACCACAACCTATCGAATAGGCCGCTAACCTCCGTGCGATGTGTATGCGTGCATGATCGCCATACAACTAAGCGTGTTGTTGATCTACCTCGCGTGCAACCCGTTGCATGCGGGCGCATGAATGCACCCAGCTAACTGTCCCTGCCGAGACCACCCGAGTAATCAGGTACATCCGCATATAAAGGGGATGTATATATAGCGCAATCCGCTCGGGTAATGGCGCCGTGTGCTCAAATGAAGTGATCAATTTCCAGCGGCGGGAGCTCATACAGCTCACAGCGGACAACGGACCGACCTCCGGCGCGAGGCTTTATCAGTCGTTCGTGATACCTGCCACACACACATGCGCATGGTGTGCCTGCTTGCAGCCCAAAATGCAGACAGCAGCTTTGTTCGTCCATTCCGTTCTCGCTTGGGCTTAGCAAGCGGCCAGCCCTAGTGCAGCCCAGTCCTGGCCTGCGTGCTTTATTCATGGCGGCGAAGGCACTCGGCCCCTAACATCTACCTCAGGCGTCGCCCGTGCGTGCCCTGAACTGCTAGATACAGATAGAAGCACGTCGCACCTACCCCGCCGCCAACCCGTCATGGACCTCCTAGATCCCCGCTTCCAGGTGTCGGTAAATAGGGTCGTGCCAGACCCCAGTAACAGGAGTTTATTTCAGGCCGCCGCCGTCGCCAGCGCGCCTCGCGACCACGTGACCGACCCATGGGTCACACCAACGAACCCCGAGCAATCGACTGCCGTACTGGTCATGTTCTGTTGTCGCCCTCCAGGACTTTAACCACTTCTTCATCAGACCGTGAATAGAAACCCGCCGCACGCAGACCTCGCACACCTCGATAGATGGGTTTCCCTTAGCTAGACCAGCGGCTTCAGCACGTTGTTGTAGAAGTTGGAATCGCCGATGTAGTTACCCGGCGGGAGGTAGCGGCACACGACGATGTAGCACTTGCCGTCGGAGCTGCCCTTGGCGGCGCCGCAGCCGACCGCCGTCGTGCCCTTCCAGACCACTTGGCTGAAGTGCCCGATGCTGGAGAAGGTGTTGTCGGTCCAGGGTCGCGTCGTGAACTTGTAGTTCTTGACCTCACTGTACCATGCGTCGACCGCCGGCAGGCACTTGATCTGAGAGGCGCTGTAGGGGATGTAGTTCCAGGTGCCGTACAGGTTCTCCCCGAACCATCCCTCGTTGGCGTGGCTCATGCTGCAGCCACCCGTGGTGAGCGATTTGGCCCAGGCCTGGGGGGATGGGAATCGGGGGGGATGTGTACAGCACATTGTCATATTACGTACGGATTACGTACGACACATGGGCGGCAGCAGACGGTTGGCGTGGCTGCCTCATTCGGATCTGGGAGCTGCCGACCTACAGTGCGCGATGATTCCCATCCCTGCGCGCCGCGCATCCAGATGATGAAGACATATACAGTAAAGCGGTGTACTGCAATGCCTGTCGTACCCTGCCGTACATGCTTTCCGCTACGTTCTACAGACACAACCACGCGGGCGATGGCCAGCTGCTGTCGGCGCGCAGACTGCCGTGCGGCCCGCGAACCCAGCCAGCAGCCACATGCACGCGGGGCAGGTGCCGCACGCTATCGGTATCACGATACGGCGCCAAGTAATGGCGTTCTAGCTACCTGCGCCTGCAGAGCGAGTGTCTCGTTCCAGATGAGCGGCGCCACGCCGTGCCTGGCGCGGTTGCTGTTGTGGGCGGTGAGCGCGGCACCCGCATCGATGCAGCCTGGAACGGCAACACACATACATCGCTCGCAGGTGTTGGTAAGTATCCGGGCCTGGGTGGTTGTGGGTGGGCTTTTCATTTAACACATACATTGGGACAAGCGAGTGACATCCAGAAGGGAGGAAAGGAGAGGGCGTGCATCGCTGCATCCTGAAAGCACGCGCGCAATAGCTGAGATGCCATCTACGGTATGCCGCCTACATCACGTGTCGCCAGACCGGGAAATAAAGGAACAGTTGACGCCGTGTTATTACGCATGGTGAGGGCATGCGTACATAAGGCCCGGGCAGTCGGGCCCACACGACGGCGCCGCGTCGACATCCTTTGGGCTGCGGGAGCGGACTTCGAACTCGCGCCTTGAGTCGCACTTCACCGAGCCTAAAGACAATATCGGTACTCCGTGCCATGACCGTAGGAGATCGTGATTGAGAGGGAGTTCTATACCACAAAACGCTCTCAGAGCAGCGGACATCTGTACTGTATTGCTGGGTCCCGGCGTTCCGTACCTGCTGCGGAGGTTAGTTGGGCAGGAGATGGCGAGGGGGATGGCGACGGTGGTGGCGAAAGGGGCGGAGAAGGAGAAGGCGACGGCTCAGGAGAGGGTTCCGGAGAGAGTTCGGGCGACGGTGTCGGCTCAGGCGTTGGGGAAGGCGTTGGCTCAGGCGTTGGGGAAGGCGTCGGCTCAGGCGTTGGGGAAGGTGTCGGCTCAGGCGTCGGAGACGGTGTCGGCTCAGGCGTCGGAGACGGTGTCGGCTCAGGCGTCGGAGACGGTGTCGGGGACGGTGTCGGAGACGGTGTCGGGGACGGTGTCGGAGACGGCGACGGGTTCGGTTGCACCTTCACGTACAAGCAGCTGCCCTTGGCCGCCTTGACGGGCGACACGGCCGTCTTCACCCAGCCCCCGCTGTTGAAGCCCTTGCAGGCGGGGTCGGCATCGCATCTGGCGACAGCGGCAGTGAATGGCGTTACCTTGGCGATGTTGTCGCTGGGATGATCGACGTC
Organism: Eudorina sp. 2006-703-Eu-15; assembly: GCA_003117195.1. NCBI lineage: Eukaryota > Viridiplantae > Chlorophyta > Chlorophyceae > Chlamydomonadales > Volvocaceae > Eudorina > Eudorina sp. 2006-703-Eu-15. The sequence continues at coordinate 916,662 of BDSI01000010.1, forward strand.
CACCTGGACTGTGTAGCCAGAAATGGGGACGCAAACTGCGGCCAGCAAATGCACGGTGCGTGGGCGAGACTCGTCAGCAATTCTCAGTGATGGTATGATGATGTTTCCCCCCGCGGGGTCCACTGCAACATCTTTAATAAATGATGTTAACAGTGGACCCCCCTTGCCGGGTGTCGTCATGGCGTGGCATGGACTTACACGCCCGGATCTCACCACGGCTGTCAGTGAGACGAGCCACATGAGGTGTGTAAACGGTGCTGAGACGTTCAAGATGGAAACTGAAAAACACGTCTGACCGTCAGAACGGTGTGCGTTGGAGGAGGATTGGCCCGCGGGTGCGCGCATTTTTGAAGCCGTACAAACGACTTCAACTCACCCGTCGGCGCCACCTTGGCCTTGATGTACAGGCACGCCCCGGGCGCCGAGATGATCGGCGAGAAGGAGCTCTTCGCCACGCCGGCTGCGGTGAACGCCACACAGGATGCGCTCTTGGTGCAGGCCGGGGCTGCCTTCTTGGCGGTGTCGTAGGCCCCCAGGTCGTTGCCCACGTGGGTCATGTCGGCGTAGGCAACGTAGTCAGCGATCTTAGGGCAGGCTGCATCCGGGCGGGCAGAGGCACATACACACACGCATTGACTGGTCGTCCGTAGTGTGGTCCCAGGAATGATGGGCGGGACATACATGCTGGTTGGCAGGAGCGGGTCACAAGGTACAGGTTTCCCTCAAGGTCCGTTACTGCATGGACGCGCAGGCAAATGATCAGCAATCCGCATCGTTCGATGCCGGGTTTCATTTATTTCCCGTTCGCCGGTCGCTCAAAATGCGCGAAGCACTGTTGCTTCAGTGCCTTCGTTAGCCATCCCCGGCACACATACGGGGTCCACTGTAACATTGAGAATACGACGACACGAACAATGACGTACACCGTCGTACACTCACATGTCCCCAGTTGCCGCCTTGGCGTCACGACGGAAGCCTGGGGATCGCCGATGAATTTCCCCTCAGAGACCAACTCCAATATCTGGGTCTGCACGGCTGTGGATCCCATCGCGCCTATTGTAGCTTTGAGCTGGCGGCCACGCAAGCGATCCACTCCCGTAGCTAAAGCGTGCGGGGAAATTCCAAGAATGACATATATAATGAACAAGGCTATCCGTGCCATCGTTTCCGACTGCGAACGAAGGAGAGCTGCCTGTCGTCCTGAAGATGTGTTGGAACGAAGAGCCTGTAGCGCGGAGACGCCAGCAGTGCCTTGATTTATACACAAATACGATGTGCCTGAGCATGACTCCGTGCATGTGGAAGTCAAGAAAATGAGTCCTAAGAGGGTCGATCGCGGCGATATATAAAGGTCTCCTGGCTAAGACACCCGCAGCGCATAGGTCAATTCTTAATTAGAAAATATTTCTATTCATTAGAATGTAAGTACATTTCAGTCTGAACGAAAGGCGACAAACAGTTGGACCACGTATCTGGACGAGCCAGCAACTGTGACAAATCCTAACAACGTGCATTCGAGTCTACACAAGTATGATTAATATAAGATTTCATCAGTTACAATTTAATCACCTTAGTTTGCAGCTGTGCGCGTCGCCAGTCCTATAAAGTGCAAACGGAAGGAACACTTAATGGTTTATTTCTATGGAGGTGATACAATTTCACATTAATTGTCGTTGATGCACTGGATCTCCATATTTCCGGTATTTATGCAAAATTTTAAAGTGCCGTACTCCATAATAACCCACACTTCAAGCACCCTTCACGCGGGGCGCGTGTGGGCATACACAACCCTGATGTTGCTTCGGCCTGACAGCAACCATACTTTTTAACATCGTGTTGTGCGCGTCTGCCGGGTAAAGCTCACTGAGAGTGGGGGTAGGTGGGTGGAAATACCGCAACTGCGTGGGGTAAGGGAAGGCGGGCGGCGCGAGGTAGATTGGCGCCGTATTGCATTATCGTATTAGCAAATTCGCCGTCAACTGCAAGCGCTAACAGCGCCCATTTGCTCCAACGATAACAATAATTTCTTCAGTTTAATGCAAGTGCGCGAAGTGTGTGGCCGCTAAGCTGCGTGGTCCTTTGCGCCGCGGCCTGCCGCTAGAGATGGACTTTAGAGTAACCAAGCAGGTAGGAGGCAACTGCGCGACCCCAGTCCACGTCATGCCCTGTTGCCGATGCCCTAAAGTTTACGCAACGGAGAAATTTAATGGAGGTTCACGCCAGGCCCGCCGCGCTTCCGTCCTCCTTCTGTGCGTCCGCCCTCTGGTTCCGAGTCGTGTCGGCTTTAGGTCAATGCCTCCGTCCCTGCCTCGCACATATGCGTCTGGCTCCGTTGCATGCCGCACTACACATCCCTGCCCAGAACATTACTTCGTCTATTGATCACAGTTATTTAAAACGGCGTATTTAGCGAAACGGGACCCGGCTCGGTGAAGAGTGAATGAGTATTACAGCGGACCCCGCTCGCAGCTTCGCAATTCACTCGTTTCTTACATGCAGTCAGCGTTTTAAACTCTCCTGCTTAATGCGGAATTCACATGTCTGTCAAGTTTACCAGGGTTTAGCCTTGGGCCTCGTATTTGTATGGGCTGCTGTTTACCTCTGTTTCATGTTCGCTTTCCTGGTTTAAGTGTTGGGTGTTTCTTGATCTTCAGGTATCAGCCCCGAAAGTTTTCGAATGGGATGGTATTGGCATAGTTCAGCCAGGGGTTGCGTCTTGCGTGCCCAGGTTTGAAAGGGTTCAGGGTGGGGCAGCCCAGCGGTCTGTGTCACAGCGCGTGCCGCCTGCGATGCTGTGGTGGATCATTGCTTCAGACATCAGGGTGATCCCAGCCGCAGCGCTCTTCGATCGGTGCCCTCTTGCCTCGTCCTCCCGAGGGGGTCACTCACGGAAGACAAGATTCCCGCCGCGTGCTTGCTTGTCAGATGGGGCGCCGGCTGCTGCCGGGGCGAGACGCACCGTAAGGAGCGAGTGCGTGACGGCGCAGGGGTCCGTACGTACCGGAGTTTTGAGGCCGGCTGAATGTGCAATGGAGTTCGAATCCCGGCTCGCTCAACGCCATGTCATTTGGCGGGTCTGGCGCGGTTTCCAGGAGAGGCAATCCTGGCGCGCTGGTAGCTTAGTACCCTGGTGTGTTGGCCGCGTGACCCCTCCGCGGGTGGTGGAGGATGGGTGCGCAGTCCTCGGTAGGGGTTGATGAGATGAGGCGCCTACGAGCTGTCTGGGCCCGTTGGAACACCCTGTCGAGACACGGATCCACCTTGTAACGGTTATATATACGGATGGAGTATGGATAATGCACACAGCACGTGGACTCCCCTAGGGATGTGGGTGCGTGCAGTGCCCCCTTGCGCCCACCCGCTGTCCCTGCTGGAATCCGCTCGCGGCCTCTCAAGCGTCGACCGGGCGGGGTGTTCTCCTGGTGGGCGCCGATTTTGGAGGCCTGCTGACCTATCCATTCGATTGCTTGCCCCAAGCCGGCGGAGAATCACACTCGATCGGTCTGCTGTTGCCTGCAGGTTGAAATAAGGGAGGGAAGCTGCCAGGAACTGGCCAGCAGGACAGGGTGCGGGTTATCACGGGATGTTCTTCGACGGCTAACTTCGTGCGTTCGACGCCGCCGCTCGATCGCCAGTACTGTCTCCGATCCACATTGATATGATTTGCAGCTAAATACAGATAACCATGAGCGCCCCTGCCGCCCATTTCTCAGGTCGTGACGCGTATCCTAGCGGTCCCGCGTGGGGCTTGTGACCCTCGCGCTCGTCCATACGCGGCGCGTGCAAACTACTCAAAATGGTGGGCGGCGGCGGATCCAGAAACAACAAGCAAGATACCGCACTACGATTCACTATTATCAAATCAACATCTATATAATATGTTTTATGATGATTTCTGATTGCGGTGGTGACCGACGACTGCTCACGGGCCCGTTCGAGTCGACAAACGTGTAGATGACGCTCATCCTTCCAGGCTTTTATAAAAGGCGTTTTATGACTTTCCGTATTTTGATAACGAACTTGCAATGCGTTATCCATCCGGGCGCGACTTACTCGAGGGCGCACACCACGTATAATGTATGTAACCGTGACAAGGTGGACCCGTATCCCGACCACGTATGTAGGTACGTGCTCCAGGCAGGCCTGAACCAGCCCGGAGTCCCAGCCCACAGACGCCCTACCTGCCCGATTCGCGGCGTGTGAATCAGCTATGCCCCTTACATGTGACGCACTCCTGCCCTACCTGCCTACGAATCAACACGTGCACTAAGACATGGAGAGATTTTCCAGCGAGATTGCCGTACATGTACGGCACATCGACGATGCTGCTTGTCTGGGGACCGCACATAAGGCATCCAGGCGTGCCAGGGCTGAAGCGCCCAACGCAAGCGCCCAACGCAAGCGCCCAACGCAAGCGCCCAACGCAAGCGCCCAACGGAAGCGCCCAACGGAAGCGCCCAACGCAAGCGCCCAACGCAAGCGCCCAACGGAAGCGCCCAACGCAAGCGCCCAACGCAAGCGCCCAACGCAAGCGCCCAACGCAAGCGCCCAACGCAAGCGCCCAACGCAAGCGCCCAACGCAAGCGCCCAACGCAAGCGCCCAACGCAAGCGCCCAACGCAAGCGCCCAACGCAAGCGCCCAACGGAAGCGCCCAACGGAAGCGCCCACGGTAGTGCCCCAGGTCCGCGGTAACGTTCATTCAACTACAGAGCACGGGGCCCTTCCTGACGGACCTCCCACCTTTAGCGACTGCCTGCCCCCACCAGAAGTTCCGCCGACCGCGTCCTCGCCCATCCGCTCTTAAGATCATTTCGTTGGGAGTCACAAAGACACGGGCCCACAGCAACGTATGTATGGTATGGCTGCACGACCCCCCGTCCCACGGGTGATGGAGGGATGGGTGCGCAGTCCTTGGTATGTAGGAGTTGATGAGATGAGGCGCCTACGAGCTGTCTGGGCCCGTTGGAACGCCCGGTCGGGACTACGGATCCACCTTGAAACGGTTACCAAAAAACGTACGGACCACATACACCGACCATTGGATAAATGCAGCAGATGTGTGCAGCATCGGCGATGAAGGGTTATTAATACCAACGGGTAAAAAACAACGAACACCGTTATAGTATAGTGTGTATGTCCCGTGCGTGCACAGGCAGGCAGGCATATCACCGCAGCAGCACGTCTTGTTCGACGTGTGGAAACCACGCAGGGCCCACGAATGAATTGGCGTATGTCCGTTGATGAGGCCTCCATGCTGGGGCCATGCGTGCGCGCGTGCGTGCGTCATCATTAGCCACCTTGATCCCTTTGGGGTCCGCTGTAACGTTCATTCATTCATTCATTCATTCATTTGCACCAGCAGGGCCCTGTCGTCCGCTCAAGATCCCGATTATTAGCGCTGCGATAGCAGGTTCATTCACAGCTTCACATTACCGTACCAGAACGAATGAAACACTGGAAGGAAGCACGTCGGTCGGTCCGTGGGCATCAGCCTCGCAGCTAGCGACCGACCCTATGTACGGTATGTACGATAGGTATTCCTGCGGTCACCTGTGCGTCCGCCCTGCCGACCTAGCGCTCATTCCATCCGCTGATACATCGGATGATCAGTAGATCACCATCTAGTCATCTAAACGTAGTGAAGTTATCACTACTCCAACCCGGTTCCCTAGCTCCCGCGCATGTTCCCGACCCTCCGTCAATCCGTGCATCATTAACGATCGAGGCGGCTACGGCTGTCACCAATGTCCCGCAGGGTCCATTGTAACATCAGAAATAACAAAGAATTTCGATCCCAAACCTGTCTGTTGTAGGATTTTATGATTTCTTTGGCGCAACGTTTGCGAGGTAGCTGGCGTCGCTGGGATAGTTGCCCGCCGACGAGTAGCGGCACACCACCACGTAGCACCGTCCGTTGGCGCCCTTGGCCGCGCCGCAGCCCAGATGCGAGGTGCCCTTCCACACCAGCTGGGTGAAGTGTCCGATCGAGCTGAACTGCGGTTGGTTGTCGGTGTAGGGCTTGGAGGTGAAGCGGTAGCGGCTGACCTCCTTGTACCAGGCGTCTACGGCCGGCACGCAGTTGGCGGCGGGGACTTTGGAGGGCGAGGAGTAGGCGTACAGGTTCTCCCCGTCGGAGCTGCCGGGAGAGTGAAGCAAGCCGCAGTCGCGGGCGGCGGCCAGGTAGTTCGCCCAACCCTGTGTACATCCGAGCAGGTCATAGGCAGCGTGCGTTGAGTTTGGATCCACGGCGTGCAGTGGGTTTTGGATCCACGGCGTGCAGTGGGGTTTGGATCCACGGCGTGCAGTGAGGTTCAGGCTTTATGGCGCGCGCGGACACAAAAGACACGGACGGTCTACGGACCAAGCGATCGCATCTTGTTAGATAAGCTGGTGTTGATGCGATACATGGTGCGGTTACCACATACACTGGGCAGGAGAGAAGGCACACGACTAGGATGCTGTCGCCTGCCGCGCCCAGTTGGTACAACAACCTCCTGTACGGCGCTACCGTACCTCGCCATGTGAAACTTTACACGGACGAGCGAGTAGAGCCAATACATACACACCTGCGCCTGGCTCGACAGTGAGTCGCTCCAGGTCAACGGCGGCGCGCCATGCATCGCCCGGTACTTGTTATGTGCGTTCAACGTCGCGTTGTTGGAGTCCTTGCAGTCTGGGGCTCGGTAGCCAAGAGCGTGCGGATGGGGTGCGTGGGCAGGTAATGTAACAGGCTGTGAAGGCGGCATGCATTATGTTGCGAACGATGCGACAGTGGACCCCCTGGCAGAAGTGCCGCTGCATGCGAGACCATCGGGGTCCCGCCTCAAGCGAGGCGGTTGGCAGCTTCCTGCCGATACGTACCCTCCTTACGGCGGCGGAACAGGCGCGGGCGGCCGCATGTCACGGTTTTTTAATCGGCCAAATAACATAACACGCAGAGATCGGGCTCATCAGGAGCCAATCAAGCAAGGCATCATGCGGCGCAGAATAATGTGCCGGGCCAGTGCAGAGGTACTGAGGCAGGCGTGCCGCCGCGCACCTGCTGGGATTTTGGTGTAGAGGCAGGACCCCGGGGCGGGCGTGGTGGGGCTGACGAGGCTCTTGGTGACCCCGGCCCCGTTGAGACCCTTGCACGCGGGGTTGAGGGTGCAGTTGCCGACCGCCTGACCGATGCTGCTGTAGGACGCCAGGTTGTCGCCGGGGTGGTCCGTGTCGGCAAGCGCCCTGTAGCCATAGATGGTGAAGCAACCTGGGGCGAATGGTGGGATAACCCATAGGCAAGGGCGACCCATATATAGCAATATAGGCAAGCACGAGCACAGCCAAGCGCGACCCATAGGCATAAGGCAAGCGCGACCCATAGGCAAGCGCGCGGCGTGGTGGTGTCGTCGCGAATAACGCCCAGGTCGTAATGAAAGCGTTACAAGTTGGACCCTTAGTCCCGACCGGGCGTTCCAACGGGCCGTTCAGATCGACAGTCATTCCGCACTGGCTGTACAATGCAGTGGCAGAGTAAGCGGCTTCTAAATAAATGTGGCTCACCGGTCTGCTGTAACTTCCGATGGGATACAGCTGCAGCAGCCCCCATCGCATCGCTCAACTCAGGAGCCGAATTATCGGATGGACGGCGTGCTTGAAGACGGCGGGCGCCGCGGAGGCCGTCGTGCGGCGTCGACAGGAGGGCACTGCCGCCTCCACTGCCGATTCCGTGCGGCGCGGCGTGACACCGGAGGAGCGAACATGCCAGTATAATGCTCGCGCAAACCATTATCAAGGATCTAACCTCCATGTTAGCCGCGGTTCGTCGGCTGTCGAACCTGTCGTACACAAGGATGGTGGGCAGGGAGGTAATGAACGCTTTCGTTCTTCATATTTCTAACAACAGTAAGAGAATATGGTATTCAAAGATTATTTTGGTATTGAAGAGGGAGTTTCATGAGTCCTGCGGCGCGAACCTCAATTTATAAGATTTGGATGAGCACAGTGAACTATATTACTTAATTTAATTAATTTGCCTGTTCTGTGGATTACCTGTAAGACGTGGCTGCAAGCAAGTTATGTCTGTTGCGCAGACTGAGTCCGTGAAACGACAAATAACTTTAACTTATGACCTTCAAATTCTCAAAAAGCTTTTACGGTAATTTGCATCAGTGTGGCCAGTGCTAAGTACTGCCACAGGGAAGTACTGCCTTGTCTCCGTACAGTCAGCGACCCGTAGCTTATGCAACCAACGAGTAGGTGCCGCAGGTTTCAAGCGACAGACGGCTGCATGCCTGAGTTCTGTAATCCGCATCCATAGTAGGAATTTTTTTCTGTCCTTGTTTCAGTGTAGGGCGCCAGGCAGTGGTGTTCACACCAGGCCGCGGGTCACACAAACTGACACACGCGTGGCGCGGAAGGGCGCGGATGCCCAGAACAAGCGGAAAAGATGTTAACCCAGTCTTACTGTTTTGATGATGAGCATCGTGAAGATAATAAAACGTGATTATTTATTACCCTGGCTCGCTGCAAACACACAAACATGATAGGTTGGTGTGTCTACACGCGGTGCGGGGTCTGGTCCGGAAATCATGGACGTTCAAGGCGTGCCAGAAGTGCGTGGCACGAAGGGAATGTGTTATTATTTGCATCCCCTTATAGATTTACAAGGTGGGTGTCAGGTGAGGTCTGCATGAATGAATGAATGAACGTTACAGCGGACCCCAGGGAGCAACGGCGTATACCAGGGCAAGCCCCAGCAGGCCCCACCGCCAAGGCGGCATGTACTCAACCGGACATCACCTCACCCGCCGGCTGACTTCAGGCCCAGTTGCAAGGAGTGCAGTATCTGACAGAAGCGCACAGAATAAGATGCAGGTGCACTGATGCGCTCTTAATGTGCATAACCAGACAGGTATTGTGTACCAAGCCGTACCGCGGCTTGCGATGCTGCGCGTTGCTGTACGGGGTGCAACCCACTCGCCCACGCACCCGAAGCCCAAAACTCTTACATACCGACGTTTCCATGCAGACCGTTGAACCTGCGTCGCCGTATATTGATGATTCAGGCGGTCAGCTCCTCCACCAATCTCAAACCTCCCCCACCCAACTCAAACCCCTTACGGCATCTTTAAGCATGAATGGTACACGTTACAACGGACCCCAAGCATGTTGCTTGGCTGCGGTTTCCAGACCTATTAATCCTATAGAGCAGGAATCAAGTGAGGCACTGCTGCATCCGTGGACAGCACCCCGCCTCGACGAGCCTCGTCCCATTCATTCGGTGCAATGCGGAGTTGCGGACCCTGTGAAGGTGTCACCTCGCAGCCCTCGTCAGCCTGGCACGTGCCGGCTAATGAATCGGTCCGTTCGTCCTTCTGTATGAGCTAGCGTGCGTGTGATTGCTGCGATGCGGACCACTTCAAGTTCCTCGGTTACATTCGTTACATTCCAAAGCACGAAGTGCAAGACACCCAGTCCAAAACACAACCTGCGGGGCAACACACGTTGGCATTTTGTTCGACGCTGGAGGCTGGACCCGTAGCCGGTTGTTGATGAATCGCCCCAACGGGCATGTCCGGCGATGTGGACTTCGGAAGACGCGTTGCATGGGGAACCCACGTTGATCCCTTTTGGGTCCATTACTGTAACGTTCATTCATTCATTCCTGGCGAACGCGGGACCCTAGCGCGCGGTCGGTTCGTTCCACGGGCCCGCCGCGGGCGTGTTCACGGTAGTGCCGCAAGGGAGACCAGGATGCGCATGCCCGAATGCACCTGGCTTGAGTCGCCTCCAGTGGCGGCTCCGACTTCGAGCGCCTTCACCGCACAACAGCAGCGAATACGCGTCGGAAAAACACGCCTCCCGCATCAAGCCTTTGCAACCGTTACAAGGTGGACCCGTAGTCCCGAACGGGCGTTGCCGAACGGGCCCAGACAGCTCGTGGGCGCCTCATCTCATCAACCCCAACCAAGGACTGCGCACCCATCAAGCCTTGCGCCGCGCGGTGGCGAGCATGGCGGTGAACACCCTTCGCCTTGACCGCGGCTCTCCGCGGTCAACACAGCAACGCGGTCTCTAACACGCGTTTGTATCTACCGGCAACATGCTCAATCGAGTCTCGTCAGGCAGGGCGTGCAACGCCGGTCACATGTACGACAGCGAGATAGCAAGTTATTTATCCCCTCTACCACGCACAATCCATATCGCCCCGCCGCCGCCGTTGCCGCCACCATCACCGACCTCAACCCCACTGCAACCTACTTCTTGGCATGCCTTCGCTAGCATTAGGTACGGCAAAGCACAATGCTGCTGCTAAATACAGTAAGCGTTGACGCCAAACAAGTTAGAGACAACGCTGCGTTACACGTTACCGCGACGCAAAGCCCCACACGTGCCGAAAAGGCGCCCAAAGACATGATGGCCAGGACCCAGCGAGTGCAACTTGCATGAAGCAATTTATTCGGTGCAGCCCCAATCCAGCTACTACCTGAACACCCTCGGCGCGGTGGTGCACGAATCCGTCTGTCTGTCTGTCTGCTGCCGGCGCAGCCCGAACATGGTGCCTGCGTACTGGAGAATACAGGCTACAGGTGCACCTACACACAAGTCATAATCGAATCGGCCATTTGAGGTGAAGCAATGGCCCTGCCAGCATTCCGAGGCACATACATACGCACGCGCCGTAACGACGCGACACGCACCGACTTGTACATCTTTTCCCTCCAGGGAGCCCACCTCAGACGGACACATCCACCTGCCGTACACACATGTGTACTTACATAATATGCATCGATTGCGCACGCTAGCTAGAACGCGATAGAACAATGAGGACCACGCGCATGGCAGGGCGGGGGGGGCACATGGCAGAGAACGCTTCCTCCTCCTTCATAATCATGTCCAGGTGACACCAAGCAATACAACCAAGCAGCGCGCCAAACAGGACGCCCGCCGTCTCCTCCTCGCGTCCTGGACCCCCAGCTGCCGGCGGGCGACCGAGTTGGCCCGCCCATCCCCAGTTCCCCACGCATCCGCTGTTCTAAATATATGGTTGATTGCTTGGCCATATAAATGCGGCCGTCTTTGCCGCAACACGCACGCACGTACCCACATGTATGTGTGTGCGGACTCGGAACTCCTGCCTGCCGGGCACTTACGTGCGCCAAGCAACGCAGTACCCTATCTATTCCCCTTGAAAAACGGCCCGCGCCGGCGAGAATGCAGCAGCAGGTCGGACGGATTAATGAGCGGTATCTGGTATGTAGCTGCTTCGTAGGAATGAATTGGTGGCCTTGCTACAGACTGGGCGGCAGGGCGGCGGCCTGTAAGCCCTGGCCCGTATCATCAAATCTACCCCTGTGGCAACCAATCCCGCGGATCGCTGTCACACATACACACACACGCACACACGCACACACACTAGAGACTAGACACACGGCGCGGCCATTCACGGCGCCCGTCTCACTGCCTGCTGCAACCACCTAAGTAGTGATGAGCACCTAGCACCGCTGCTACCCTTGCCCCATCATCGTATGCGCCCCATCCGGTACGGGCGCCACAGCGCGGCCGACGCATGCCACGACCATCCATCCGTCCATAAGATGGCCGGCATGCTGACACGGACCCCGCCAATAAATGGTTCTTCTCGTAATAAGCATGACTGTATCGACCTTGCTTATTCACCTGGCGGCAGCTGCATTTTGCGGCAGTCGACGTCGGAATCGTATCGCAACGCAGCGCAGACGCTGCTCCGTGCGTGTTTGGACGGGTGACACAATGATACGTCACCACGTCTTCTATCTCATGGCTGTATGTACGCGGACGCCTAGGCAGGCAGGCAGGTAGGCACACTGCCCCCCCGCTGATGACCACGACCCAGCCAAGCCCGCCACCAACTTTAGAGCAAAACCCTATCTCTAAGCCGTCAAATCCCGTTGGTCCAGATTGCCATGACGGGGGCTTTCAAGGCATTCAAATAGATCAAAACCGAATAAGCTAAGGCAGCCACCACAGACGCACGTCGATCGCTGCATATGCAATAAATCCATCCCCTATATAAGTCCCCGCGTGTGTTTATCTATGCCCACGTTGCTTGCATGGCAGACGTACAACAACTCGCGACTGCAAGCTCTAACTTCGCCTACACCCTGCTTGCCTGCTGGCTCATGCACTCAAACATGCATGCGCTCATCAGTAATGGTTGCGGGCGTTGCGCCACCTATCTATCTACCGACCGGCGCCCCTTATCACGCCATCGCCGTCCGTTCCCACTAGGACACGCACTAAATTGCAGCTAGATAACACTGATTACATTTGGCGGACAGGAGCTGCCCCGTCATCATGACTGAATCTTGGTGTAGAGACAGTTGCCGCGGGAGGGCGTCGCGGGGGTCACGGTGGACAGGGTCCAGCCGCGCGCGTTGAAACCGGCGCACGATGGGTCCGCCCTGCAGGCGGCGGCGGCGCTTGCCGCGGAGCCTGCGTTCGTGATCTCGTTGCCGGCGCAGTCCAGGTCCGGCGCGACAGTGTAGCCGGCGATGGGCTTGCAGACTGGCGTCATGTTCATTCCAAAGGGCACAAACCAAGCAAGGCGGCGGAATGGTAAGTCAGTTGTGCAAGTGACCAGTAAAGGGTACGTACGTACGTACTGTCCGCGCGTCCCCACGCACGCGGCGGCGGCTGGGATGCATGTACGTACGCAGGGCATGTACGGCCTGCTGGTGTGGATGCACGGCGGCGACCGAAGGAAGCATGATGCCCGACGATGCCCTAGAGTTTTACGCAGGGCGGGGCCGAGGAGCGAACTGGCCGTGGAAGTGGGTTGATTGAGTACGATTGCTGGCCGCTCGTTGGAAGCGCGTCACGACCTTTAATCCAACACACCATAAGTGACGTTCGTTTCGATACACGGATGCTCTCATACATCGAGCAACCCCACCACCGACCCCTCGCGTTGCCCCTCGGCATTCCAGCAGGTGCGTGGAGGTCTTTGACCTGCCTCGCCAGGGATGCCGGGAGACAGCCGGGATACACTAAATAACATCCTTAGTTATAATAACAAATATTTGAATTTGTAACACATGAAAGCAATTAATTCAACACTGATCTCCGGCGCGCCCCGCCCCTCACCTGTGGGGTTGCGAACGTACAGGCAGTAGCCAGGCGCCCGCACAAGCGGCGTCACCGCGGACTTAAGCACGCCGTACATGTTGAAGCCGACGCACGCCAGTTGCGACTCGCAGCGCTGCGCGGCGTCCGCCAGCAGCGCGGACGTGGCGGCGGCGGCGGCGTTGTACGAGTCGTCGGCGCCGCCGGTGAACAGGTACAGGTCGTCTCCGGGGTGGTTCATATCGGCGCGGGCGGTGTAGCCGGGCACCCTCTCGCACACTGCAAGCAAAAAATGTTCATCACAACGCGCGACAATCATGCAACCGCCAATGAATCAAACGAAGGACGGAGAGGTATCAACATGCAAGCATACTATGTGAGCCGACCAAGCGAAATGGGCGCGCTGAGCGAGCAGAGATAAGAGGAATCGATCAAGCTGGCCAGCAGTCCGCCGACAGGGGACGCGGGACAAGGCATGCCGTGCAGAAGTAAGGCAGGCACAACGCCAGACGTGAACGTGCACGTTTTTCCAAGGACTACTGTGGCAATGCTGATCACAAATAACTAACCAATCCGAGCGACGCATGCATGCACGGCGGTGTAATTCACGGCGGCCCACCTGTGGCAGGAGGCGACCGCGGACGTGGCGGCGACGGCGGCTGCGGCGGCGACGGCGGCGGCAACGGCGGCGACGGCGGCTGCGGCGGCGACGGCGGCGGCACCGGCGGCGACGGCGGCGGCGGCACCTTGGAGTACAGGCAGTACCCTGGGCGCTTGGCGGTGGGAGCCAAGTCGGACTTGGCCCAGCCGTCGCTGTTGAAGCCCTTGCAGGCGGCCGCCGCGAGGCAATACTCGGCGGCCTGGGTCAGGTTCTTGAAGGGCGCGAGGTCGTCGCCCTCGTGGTCGACGTCGGGCTTGCCGATGAAGCCGTCCAGGGTGAGGCACACTGCACGACAACAACAACAATCGGGACACGGGTCCACCTTGTAACGGTTACATTGCATAACAACAACAACAACACCATGATGACAACATGGGGAGTCAGGGGCGGGCGTAACCGATGCGCGCGGGCAAGACGGCTCGCGTTTTGTGTCGTCCGCGCTGTGAGAGAGAGATCAGGCGATGCCTGGAAATCTGGGAGTGCCCATCCATCGCCAGGGATTATTATCACGTCCAACACCAGCAGGGATCTGTGCTCCAGGGAGGGCGTCATTGCCCTCCGGACCATTACAGCGGGGCGGAGCACGCACCCTAGCGGTCGTTGCCTCCGTGGGCATGCCGGCATACATACACATACCACCAGGCCTGTTGACCTCCCTCCCTCGGGGTGACACTCCCTCTGTTGATCCCCCGGGTGGCACTTCCTCTCGCGACATGCCCTTGACCTGGTTACCACTCACAGAATGCGGACGACACCCACGTCCCTAACTCCCTAGACTGTCTGCAAAACGAACGCAACAAAAGCCAAGACGCACCGGTCAGAGGTGGCGGCGCCGGCACCGCCGGCGCCAGCGGCACCGGCGGCACCGGCGGCGGGGAAGGCTTCGCCGGGCCGGGGCGCTTGGTGTACAGGCAGATGCCGGTGGACCTCCTCGTGGGCACCACCGACGCCTTGAGCAGCCCGGCGCTGTTGAAGCCCTTGCAGGTGGCGTCGGCGTTGCACGCGGCCGCGGCTCGGGTCAGGTTCTTGATGCTCCCGTAGGCGGTGAGCGTGTCGTTCGCGTGGTCCGCGTCCGCCTTGACCGTGTAGCCGTCCACCTTGGGGCACACTGCGGGCAGCACCACCGGGCCGTGCGCACCGGTTGCGGCGCAACACCATCTCTTGGGTGCGAGTAGGGAGGCCGCGGGGTGGAAGGGCTCTGCGGTGGACTGTGGACTGCGGTGGACTGTGGACTGAGATCCGTCGGCCCTTCGGCCCCAACGCGCGTGCACGCATTTTCAGCACCGTCCATTCTCGCGAGTGCCGTTGTCGTCTTTACGTGGTCCTGATGACCGAGCCCTGCGTGCTTTGCGCCCTGGCCCCTTTTGTGAGGCCCCACCGTGTGCTGCCACCCGGTGTGCGTCTCTACTGCCGGTGCACATGCGCGCGTCTGTCATGTTGGTTTGGGCGCCCCGGTTTCACACCAAATTCGCGCGAACGTTGTTGGCTTGGGTTCAGAATCCGACGAACCAAAGAAGTGCATCGTCTGCATCGCCTCCGTGCGGTACGCACCTGTCGGGGGCGGTGAAGGCGGCGACGGCGGCAGCCGAGGCGCCGTCGGCGGCTTCCGCGGCGGCGGCGGCGACTGGATCTTGACGTACAGGCAGTACTCAGCTTTCCAGTTGGCGGGCGTGACTTTGGTCTTCAGCCAGCCATCGGTGTTGAATCCGCGGCACTTGGGATCGGCGCTGCACGCGTCCGCGGCTGCCAAGAAGTCCACTTGGCTCAGGTCATCGCCGTTGTGATCGGCGTTGACCATCACGGTGTAGCCGTCAATGTCGACGCAACCTGAAGAGGACGTGCGCCGCGCGGGAATGATTAGGACCATGGACACGGGGTGCGAGTTCCGTCCAACGTTTTCACCGTACACATACGCAATCAGGTACGGGCGGAGGGCGCGCGCATGACAGCTGGTAAGCTTGTCGTGGTTTCAGCCGTGGTCGTGGTTTCGGGGCGAGATGCACGCCGACTGACATGCCATCTCCAGAAAGCTAGCGGCCAAAGCGTTCGTGAGCTTCGGAGATTCCGACCCAGGGGTCGGTGTCATGTCGGGTCTCAACAATCGCTTCGTTATGGATGATTGCGATGAGACTCGTCTAGGCGCCGGATTGGGGCCTCCGCTTACCTACCGCGACGGCGCAAGCTAGCGGTCGTCTCGGGGACGTGCGTGGGAAGGGAAGACCTTGACCGGTTTGGGTTTGGGTCAACAGACGCAACGCAGGCGTTCCCCTCCTGCGGGCATATGCCCTGTTCCGCCCCACGATTCACCTACCTGCGGATATCTGCCGGAGGCGTCGAGTGCCGGTGGCCGCCTGCTGTCTGTGCTGGTGCCGCTGAACTCCTTGCGCCAAGCTCCCACCGTCATCCCCCAAAGCAAACACAGCCACCGCCGTACACAAGTAGCCCACAGCGACCAGTAGCAGGCAGGCCGCCCGCCGGCCCTGCCTCGGCCGCAGCTGCGATGGCGACGGACTGTGCTGCACCATGTGCGTTATGTAACGTGCCTCCGAACGGTCCGTTACCCAATCCGCCAAGAGGTAGGACAAACACGGAGTGTGCAGAAGGTCGCCTCGGGATGATTGTGACACGAATCCGAAAGCGATGTGACCAGAGGCAGTTGGCTGGGGCAGGAGACTGCAAGCGCAACTCCCGCTGTTGCAGACAGGCGGTGGAGCTCCACTGGGCAAATGTGCACCCGCTGCCGATTCACTAAGATTGAATTGTCCGTGGCAACCGTAGACGGTTGTGGCGACGCTGGTTGCGCAGACCTGTGACCTGGGAACGGCGGCAGGGCATGGTCAGGCGGGTTGTGATTCGCGGCGTAAGATCAATGCACCGGGCTGTTGCGGGTTGTTACAGTTGTGAGTGCTTCCGGGGAAGCTTGCGGCTGCAGCCGCACGCAGTCAACCCATCCAGCCGGCCCAGCTAGCTACTGCCTCGCCTATGATGGAAGACTAGGTATACGAGACATGAGCATGCATTCAAACTTCAATAGATTTCGCTTCGTAGTTCATGCATTCGTCTGCAAACACTGTGATGTCTCCGCCTCTGCACAACGTACGACGTGACTTAATTGGGGTTCGTTCACGATCGCACACGAATTGTCATGTGTAACCTGTGAGATAAGGCTACGAGCTCATAACTTCGCATTACTGTTCAATACCTTGCTGTCGCAAAGGTCATCCCGGTGAAGCACTCAGACATGTATTTTACCGTAATGTCATTATACATTCTACCCCGTTATGTAACAGTCATACCTTGCGCGGCAGTGATGGTGAAGCCTGGCTGACGAGAAGGAAATTGTGTTACTCAGAAAGGCAGGCCTGAAGCAAAGTTGGGGAAATGCATACGCAGATACGACTGGCTGATGTTGGAAACTGAAAGCAGTGAGAGGATATAGGCCGTCAGCAGTCAGTTCCGAAGTACAAGCTGTACAGCAGTCACGAAAGCTAAAGCGAAGTTGACAACTTGAGGCGACTGGAATGTGGATCCTCAAAATGACATTAAATATAATCAGCGCTGCATTAGAGGTACGATCAGAGATCAACGGGCTCATGAATGTTGCGCGGACGGGCAGGGATGGTTAGGGTGCAGCAGGTACAACCTTTTCCATAATAATAAACGGATGGTATTAATTAGCTTAAAGTGACCAAAGATGTAACAATGGCGCTATCGGCGATCCGACGTCAACCTTAAGGCATGTTGAATAAAGTTCTGGCGCTGACGCACACTTATGCGCACAGCTTCGGAGTTTCCTGATTGATCATTATGCAAGTGTAAATGACCTTGCAATTGGTAGGCGGGCGCTACGTCTTACCTAATGCACGGGTCACAGAAGAGAGAGATGAACGCCCTCTGAGGTTATGTACTTCTTTACCAAACCTACCCATTACCCTGAGTTGTGTTTCACATTAACCAATGCACCACGATTCAGGGTTATGGATATCATGAATCCTTTTTATTCTCATTTGCACCTTGTCACAATCAACGATAAATTATAAAATGATTAACGTAGAATCAGCTTGCTTGCAAATGTTCGAACGGCTGCATCTACTTCTGACCGTCATTGTCAGTTTGGCCCGACCGTCTGTGCTACGTTTTTCGGATGCGTGTGAACGTAATAAGATACCGTTTAATAAAGTATAAATGATCGTGTGCAGCGTGCTCGCCCCAACACGTACGCCCAGGCACGTCCCAACCGAAGGATCGGCCGGACCGTCAGATACGGTAGTATCAGGATGTCGCAGCTGCCCCCCACTTGCATCTATTGCCTCTGTAATTACCACATTTAATTTTGTATAGTAGTCACTGTTCGATGATGTCCGTGACCTGACGTTTCGAGGCCGGCACCGTTGGGCAAACATGACCGAGTATACATGCATTTGATGCTTACAACGATATCTTATTACTAGCACCTGGAGACAGCATGCGGCATACACGACGACGACGACAGCGACTAATGTACGTGTGTGGCGATGTCTAGATGGGTTCTATGCGTGCCGGTATCCTCCTCCTCAAGGACCCTCAAAAGCCGAAGCGAGGCGTGGTTTCAAGCAGGCCGCTCGTGTGTGTAGGTGCAGCTAGGACAGACCCATGCAGGCACCCGTATGCACCGTACCGCCAGACAACAATAATGCCGGCAATGATGCACCTCCGGCAACATACGGGCTTCAGCGCACAAAGCGCGAGCGAGCACTGCACTGCAAAAGCAAAGCGACTCGTCACGCCCCGCAATAAATTATTGTCCTTGCAAACGGAACGGACCGACTGGAAGTAACTAGGGGCTTTATTGCATCCGCCGCGACAACATCCGCCTCACAGCTTGCCCCGTGACGGCAGCATCCCCGCCGGCGGTTGTAGCGGGGCGGCCGGCACCCGGCTGCACCACCGCACCCTCAAGCAAATACGGAGCGATAGGAGCATAGGACAAATGCGAAAGAGACAAATGATGCGTACTGCCGCCAACAGAAGCCCCATGGCGGCGGACGCCAGCACATGACCAAATAAACAAATACCAACTGCTTCCTTCCTTCGCGTCCGTCCACGTATACCCCGCAAATTCTGCACGGCAGGTTGTCAGCCATGCACACGGCAGGTTGTCAGCCATGCACACGGCAGGTTGTCAGCCATGCACATACGCGCATGCCTGTGCCAGCCAGACGTCGGAAACCTCGAAGAATGTTGTCAAAGTCATCAAGGCCAGCATGAAAGTAGCCCCCGCGTACGGTTAACTGTTTGTTTATTTCAACGAAAGGACTGGCCCACCCATCTACCGAAGGGCGCAAATCACACTTTCTTTATGCCGTGTTGTAAACAACGACGGAACGGCACACATCGAACATTTTTCTGAGTTTTAAAGCAAGCGGCAGGTAGGTCTTCCGAAGTGGCACACTCAGCCACCGCTACACACCTGTGTAACTAAGCCACATCAATCTATGGGGGCCCCAACGAACGAAATGCACACGACCGAGAGACCGCGTGTGCATGTACGGCTGTCACTTTGCTGCCGTACGTGAACAGCCCCGACCAGCCGAGAGCAGCGGTTGGCGGCCTCACGCCGTCCGTCGTCACGCGCTCGCTGATGCGACCACTGGCCACGATCGACGGATCGACGGATCGCCTCCCTCGCTCCAGTGCATGGTGACGTCATCCGTACACTCCGACAGACACACACGTACGACAGCCCACCCAGATCGCTCGTTGCGTTATTGCCTCGACGAATGAACATCTAAAACATCCCTCCGCAAGCGCGTGTACATAGGAAATGAGCAGTGTGTGTATGTGCCTGCAGAATCATTGGGCGCGCGCGCGACGGAAACAGTGCCGCGGTTCGCGACGGGCAAGTGTGGGCGGGTGGGTAATAATCGCGTCGCAGCAGCACCCACTCGGGCGAGTTAGGGGCAAGATGTGTAACAAGACGGGCCCCGCATCATCAGCCTACCTTAGCTTGCGGCTTTCCCGGCATGCAGGTAGAACCTAGTGCTGCGTGGGCAGGCGCAATACCTAGTGCTGCGTGGCCAAGCGCAATAATTCGCACGCCCCCATACAGACATGCATCCACGGCCACCACACGATGATGCGCTTCTTGCTTGCTTGCTTGCTTGGCTGGAGCATGCGTTCATATTCCCAAGCGGAATCAAGGTAGCGCGAGCCGCCAGCGCTGGGCAGGGGCACGGAACTCACGGAACTGCGCCCCCACCGATCCCGCAAGCACACAAGACCCGTGCGGAACCTCGCCCGCTCCTGCGCGCCCGTACTTCCGTTTAGGCTGTACGGAGAATGAAAACGCCTCCACACGCCTCCCCTACCTTTTGGAGACTCAGTCACCCGGCAGCAGCAACTCCGTTATCGACGGGAAAACTCGGCGGACGAAATGTGCCAGAGGGCTGTATATGTATAATTGCATTAGGCGGCAGCAAAGCCGGTGATCGATGGCGAACCGACGTACGGAGTAGTGAGCGGGCACAGCCATCGCCGTGGCTGACAGTAGCGTGACCGCGCTCCACCCACACGCACGTGCGACACATGTCCTGCAGGACACGCACCCCGGGCCGGCACGCACGACTGCCAAACGTAGATAGGCACGCCAGCCAGCCCGTCCACCCAAACCCCACGCACGCGGGCGGGGGAGTAACAATAGGAGGCAGTGCCGCACATCAAACCCAGCGGGTCATCTATCTGGCGAATGAAGGCACCTCGCTCGTCACGGCGCGTCAATTATTCGTGCTTGAGGGGGTTTCGCCGCCACTGCGTGCGCGGCAATTCTGTTCTTGGTCGATCGCAAATGGCGCCGCCGGAATCCGCTCGCCGGAACGAAGCAGCGACGGCACTTACACACAAGCAGTCAAGCACGCGAGCGACAAACCCGCCCCGCACATACGACATACCCGTACTCAGAGACCTGTACATCCCATCCGCACACGCAGCCAAGCTCCAGTCGTTGCAAATCTGACGGTCTATCCGATATCCCATCCGTGGCCTCCAAGCTCATACGCTGCATGCCATCAAAACTACAGCTAGCGAGCTGCAGTCGCCGTCGCACTCGTTAGCGAACACTGCGGCGCTGCACGCAGGTCGCTGGGTGCCACACAACGACGTGCGTACGTTCACCATCCACCTGGTAATAAGGCTCCTTCCAGGGAAATCCAGCGCACACCCGCCACACACCAGCAAGGCCCCGTCAGGGAAATCCAGCGCCGTACAAGAACTGGAACACGTACGCGCGACGGAGAATGCGGGCATGCAAGTCGGTCTCGGATGAATGCGTGAATAGGTACAGCAAGGGAGCGGCCGGCAAGCCCTGCTCAGTTCGCATCGGCAGCCGCAGCGAGCGCTCCGAAGAGCGCAGGATCGTGTTGAACATGCTGGAACTGCTGAAACACTGCCGAGACCAGCAGTCCCTGCTATCTATGTATCTGACGTACTGCCTGAGGCCAGCAGCCCTGCTATCGTGTTTTTCGCATCCCAACGCAGCGGCACCATAACCCTAGCAGCAACACGATCACGCAGCACCGCCAGCACGCAGTGCCAGCACCAGCACCAGCACCAGCACCAGCAGCGGCATTTCAGAAACCCAGACCGTAAGCCTAGTTAGTCCGCCGCCCAGCAGCCGCGCGCGA
Organism: Eudorina sp. 2006-703-Eu-15; assembly: GCA_003117195.1. Lineage (NCBI taxonomy): Eukaryota > Viridiplantae > Chlorophyta > Chlorophyceae > Chlamydomonadales > Volvocaceae > Eudorina > Eudorina sp. 2006-703-Eu-15. Next base: position 938,068 of record BDSI01000010.1, read on the forward strand.
CGGCGCAGCTACCACGCACGCGCGGGCCCGCGCGCCTTGTGAATACATTAGCCAGGAAGCGAGCGCAGTGCGGTCATGAAGCGTCGACGACGTGCGGGATGGAAGCATCGATGGACCGCGGTGCGATACATAATGCCCAGCCGGCTTCGATTCGTTCCATCGAGCGACACATACGTACACCGTACGTACTGCCAGCAGCACATAACAACCCAGCCGCTTGCCGTCCCTACCTACCCCGCCCGCGCCTGCCCGGCACTTTGTTGGGCAAATGGTCCGTACATAATAGATCGCTTACTAGATGCCATACATTGCATCAGCAGCGGATGGACTCGAGCGAACAACTAACAGATAGAGCTTGGGAAGAAGGCTTCCGGGGAGGTAGGTACCGCGAGATCTATCTACGAGATAGATCTACCACAACGAACTGACCCCGCCGTGCGTGTAAGCAAGTACGTACCTGTAAGACCTAAAGGCTAATCCCGCGGATGCTCTGGCACCGGGCTTACACTCCCCCCCCTTTAGGAGCAAGCCGTCCTCGGCGCCAGGCATTGGGCCACCCCACCGTATGCCGGTTTTACCAGATTAGCACGGGTTCGTACCGTCCTTGATCCACCACACAAGGGCCGGTAATGGCTGCGCCAGGGATCGAACCGCCGACCTTAATCCACCACATAAGGGTACGGCATTGGTCTCGATACCAAATGTAAGACCTAAAGGCTAATCCCGCGGATGCTCTGGCACCGGGCTTACAGTACCCCGCTGCGTGTGAGCAGTCCACCTCACCAGCAGTCCACCTCGTGAGCCGAGCGGAACTGCCAGCCAGCCAGCCAGCAGGGCCAGAACATATACAGCAGGAGACACCGACATCCATTCATCCTTACAAGGACTTGTCACACTTAAATCACCCAGGCACCCATCCACAGAAGATAGATAAGTGGAAAGCAGGAATCCAAGCAAATGTAGAACTAATAACCAAGCAACCTTTATCATCGAATATTCAGCACCGGGGTGTCCAACCGCGATGTCACTACGTACTGGCTTGCCTTGACACAGCGCGCGCCGACACAGCGCACGCAAGCAAGCAAGCATGGTGACCCGCGGCGGGCTGCCCACGCACACCGCCGCACCGCGCGCGCGCGCCGGCCAGCGGCCATCCAGCTTAGCAGGCACAAGCAACAACGAACGAACGCTTCACTCGAACCAAGCAATTTTCAAAGTACTGAAAAGTACTTATCCGCCCGTGCGAGTGTACGTAGAGGTAGGACCGACCCAAGCAGCCAACGTAGCAAGCAAGCTTCAATGATAGCGCTGATAGCGTTCCAAGCATGATGTCGCAACCGAACCCACTACATACGCGAACCCCATTTCGGCCAAGTACGCCAAACGTCTGCTGCTGCAAAATACGTACGCGCCTGATCATCACAAGCACCTTACTTACTTGTCGTTGATAACCCATCCTGAATCCATTCACACCACCTCTTACTTACCCCCACACACGCAAGCAAGCACAGCTCCTCACATACAGAAGCAACAAGACCTACGCACGACACCCCGTCCGCCTCCATTTGCTTCCGGGTCCCCCTACAATGCTTCAAGTAAGCCACCCACGCAGCCCTGCTGCCTTTCATTTTGAACACATATAACGTCGGCGCGCTTCGGATCTATCCCCTAGCGCACATACAGGTATCCGATGCATCACGCACAGAGTCGCCAAGCTTCGGCACGGTAGATGGACGACAGCAGCTGCTGCTGCTGAGGAAGTGCGTGGAGGAGCGCAGTACGCAAAGTAGCGCAGTGCGGCAAGCAGGGACGGATGCGTGGGCGCGAGCGACAGACGGCGGTCTAAAATGAAGAAAAGTAAAACATCCTCGAGGACCGGGTATAACACACACACACGCGCCACCGCAGTAAGGTCCGCAGTTCGGCCGAGGTAGGCCCACCCGCCCAACCCAGCAACCTCCGAGCTGCCGCATTTCCTGCGCCAGATAGACCGAACCCCGCACCTACTATTCGTCATTTTACTTGACGTCTTAGAAACCTGCCGACATACGCCTCTACTAATACTACTCAGTAACAGAAACGTTTTCTTCTGTCCACCGCCGTTATTTTAAATAAAGCAGCCCGGAAAACAGGGCGGAGGACGTTCGTAAGAACATCCAGCGGCAGTTCACAGCGCGCACATACACTCCCCAAATACACACTTGGTACGTACTACTGCTCGAGAAAGTGCACAGACTCGCTGCGTGCTGTGTACAGCGAGTTCTGACAGCGAGCCTTGCCAACAACAGATCGACCGGACGTGCATCCATCCGGAAGCCACCGGAAGCCACGCAATAATGCTGTTCACTCGCTCGGGGTCGGCGGCAGGTCATCAGACGACGTAACCCCCATCGCAGGGGCGGCCGCCCGCTGCGTGCATTATTATTTACCTCGAACGACCACCCCGCTCTTAGTTCGCTTTCCCCAGATCCATCCAGAAGCTCCGGAACTACCGGGACCGACAGCGCGGAGGCACATGCAAGGGTGCAAGGGCGCGCGCAGCGGCGGCGCGATCATGGCCCAACCTGCAACTGGATGGATCGCTTGTCGGGGTGTATGCCGGTCCGCTAGCAAGCGAGGTGGCAAGCGAGGTGGCAAGCGAGGTAACACATGTGGACGACACACTCGCGGGAGAGACGAGACCTCACTGTTGGCACGAATGAACCTCGCACATACACTCGCTGCTGCTGTCGCCAAGCCTTGAGCCTGAGGTTAAGCAACTTCATTCCCGCCGGCAGCATAAGAAAAATCTTCTTCGTTCTTCATATAAATCCGTCGACAGATAGACGGAGTTATCTAGGCAATTAAGGCAATAACCAAGTCGTGCGAGAAGCGAGGCACTGACAGGCACGTAGCAGTTCCTCAACGAACGAGCCCCGCCCCGCCCCGCCCATCCAGCTATCAATATATCTCGCTTTGCAGTCCAGAATGAAAACCCCCGCAGCAGTCCTCGGTTTGTGTGGCGGGGGCCAAGGCCGCCGCCGCCACATTGCAAGCGAGTGCACCAACCTAGCTGACCAGCCTCCTACACACGTACGTACGACACCTACAGAAGGTCGGTATACATATATATAGGAGAGTGAAGCGACATTTATAACCACAACCGCTACAACCGGCAGCGACCACTATAACCCCCCAGGATCAGCGCTATAACCCCCACTATACCCCCCCAGCAGCAGCAACCACCGAAAATACATGTAATAATAATGTATACCGACCAAGCAACACCACCGCCATTCCCTCCGCGCGAGATATTTCAGCCCTGCTGACGCTGCTGACAACACAATAGCCTTCAGCGAGTGAACCGAGTGAACGATCTGATGATCCACGCGACCCACCTTGTCATTATCCGTCGAGGTAAGAGCCATCGTAACATGTACGAATCGGGCCCATTTGTACTGCAGTCGTACAAAAATTCAGTTCGCTGGTGAAGCGCGTCGGGGAACGACCAAGCACCGTTCAGCCAGGCAAGCAAGCGCGTCAATGACATACATACCGACGCGTGGAGAACGTCCGGAGTGTGTGCGGTTCGTTCCGGAAAGGCAAAGCCCGCGCGGCAGCTGATAACCTCGCGTTTCCGCAGTACCTCTCCCTGACGACGCAACGCAACAATTCATTATTCTTTATCCTCTATCTCAATCCTCCTCCCTCCTCCTCCGTCCGGTTTGGGTTGCGCGCCTCTCTCTGTCGGCGTCACACAGGACCACTTCGTACATACTGTACTACGCTGTGCTGTACATTGCAGAACATCAAGTACCGTACAGTCCACGTGTCATCGGGCCGTTGTGCAGGATCCGTCGTCAACGCGGAGAGATGATCGTCCGGTCGCTACGGCTGGGGCAAACCAACGCCGCAGTATGAGGCAGATGCCTGGGAGGGACGGGGAGAGTGCATGGGACGACCAGCAGCAAGGAACCCGAAGACACTTGCGTAAAGCCCATGTAACAAGAGGTTTATTGGAAATCTGAATTTCGATAGCCGCTCGCGCGCGCCGCTCATCAGCATACACAACGCACACAGCTCGCTGTTAGTAGATGTTGAAGTTGAAACTAACTTTAAAAAAGCTAACAACTAGCTTAGGCTCTTATCCTTACCAAATTGAATAATATTATGAAATACTATTCGGATGATGGTTGACTGTTTCAAAGTATTATTCGAATGATGGTTTCCAAATTAGCTCCGCAAGGTAATAGAACAGTGAAAATTGCATAATATTGCATCATATTGTTCAGTAGCATTGTCCTAAACAGAGAATCAAAATGCGCTCACCAATCCGTGCAAAGCTGCACGACGCGCTCCGCGGCCGCGGCCGTCATTGCCGCAAGCGAAGCTGAACGCTCTGAAACCCCTCTAGGAAGGCACCGACGAGCCTCTATACACTGCATCTTCTTTGGCGATTCACTGAAGGGCCTGTCGTCACCGAAGGGCTTCAGCAGGAGGCTCAGGTCGGTGACGAAACGGCGCATCGCGGTCGACCTGCAACCAACCAACCAACGAGCCAACCAACCGTTGCAACGAACGACAACACGGGCCAAGCGCGCCGAGTCGAAAGGCCAGATGGTGATCAAGGAGGCAAGTGAATAAGCCGGGAATGCGCAGACATCCCAACAACATAACCGTGTGTGCGTGTCTAGTGTGGAAACCCGCCCAAGCCAGTGTAAAGGCGATGTACACGCGTATGCTACTATGTCTATCGGTCACAACGCAGGTCCTTACCTGGGCCCGCCGAGCGTCAACGCCAGGTCGTTCACCTCCGAAGCCACCTCCT